>OZ034966.1:4471151-4658651 GCA_964030785.1 Siderastrea siderea | reverse complement strand
TTCTCTGCAAGTGGAAGTTCATCTGCATCTGGTGCAGAAAGTTCTCCTCAATCTGAGGGTGGTGATACAGAGCCTGTTGATGAGGAAGATGACAATGATGACTCCAGTATACGTGAATCACCACCTTGCTCTCAAGTTCCCTCAGTTGTTGTGAGTGAAGGCAAGTCAGCATGGCCTCTGGCAGTCAATCAAGCAATTGTGAAGGGTGTCTTTGGTCGTGTTTTAAACAGAGATGATATTGTTCATGTCCTGAAGAAGAAGTTTTCTGTACAACCAAGGAACTTAACAAATTTGAAACCTACAGAGCTTATGAGTGTATTGGCCAGGAAGCTAGTACGAAATGACTACTGCAGAGTCAAAGAAGTAGTGAAAAACGTTAAGGAAGATATAACTGTACTTACAGAAATTGCCTTTTAGACATTTTGTGAACTTCATAAGTGCAGTATATGGTGGTGCTTCATGATCAGTCTGTTATGTTGTTGTTTCAAGCTATTTGATTTGCACTACACGTAAAATGTGTTTGTTTAAATTGTACAGCAAATTAAAGGAACTTGACTAATTTGAAATAATTACTGCAGGCTCAAATAAGTGGTGAGAAACAATTAAGGAGGGTATAACTGTACTTAAAGAAATTGCCTTTTGGACGTTTTGTGAACTTAATAAGCACAATTTTTGCTTTAGTCTGTTATGTTGTTGCTGTTTCAGGCTACTTGATTTGCACAACATGTAAAATGTGTTTCTTTAAATTTCATTTTTGACCATTTTGTGTCAATTTGTTTGTTGAGAAGAACATATAGCAATAATACCATTTGTAGGACAAGTAACTTCTGGTTATTGAAAGTGCCAGTACAGTTACCATAATTGTAATTTTACAGGGACTGTAATAAACAGTTTGATATTCATGATTGTTTAAAAATATTTATGTAACTTAGTACTGCTTTTGGTGCATTACAACCAAGACATCACAGGGAAATGGCTTGGACAGTAAGAACCCATTTCAGGGAAATAAGTGAAATTAAATAAAACCCATATCAGAGAAATTACTGGGATGTTAGGGGAATTGCTGGGACATTTGATCCCCATGCTAGGGAAATTATTTGTATATTACAACCACATGCCCGGAAAATTAATGGGACAGTAAATTATACCCAAGTCAGTGATATTTGTGGGGACAAACGGGGAAAATTTTGGGACATAAAAACTCCATGCTAGGGAAATTACAGGGACAATAAAACCACATATCAGGGAAAGAAATGGGACACTTAATACCCATGTTAGTGAAATTTGTGGGACAATCAAACCCCACATGAGGGAAATTAATGGGACATTAAAACCCCATACAAGGAAATGTTTGGGACACTAAAATCCCATATCAGGGAATTTTTGGGATGTAAAGAATCCATGTCAGGGAAAATGTTGGGACATTTATTTCCCATGTCTGGAAAAATACTGGGACGAGAAATTCCCATGACAAGGAAAAAATTGGGATATTCCTGTCCCATGTAAGGGTTTGGTATCATTTTCCCAATCTGGGAAATTCACAAAGGAAACACAATGAAAACCCTGAAACAACCCACTTTATTCACAAGTTGGGAATTACCGAAAGTTTCCTGTGACAAAACTGCTATCACTACAAAGTACATGTATCCAACAAAATTTTCAGACTTTCAGATAAGCATATTAGTCTTAATTTCTGCTTGGAATGTTATGCTTAGTCTGTGCGAGAATAAACCATAAATTAGAAAAATTCATTTTTGTCAAAAAATAATCAGTTTTACTTTATCTTGTTAATTTACATGATCATATTTGAACTGTTCAGCAGCTTATATTTTGTCTTAATATTCATGCAGTCAGTCTCAGCAATTTAACGATGAAAATCCTTAGTTTTTCAACTTCTGCAGGGGTAAATTTGTTTTAAGTCTCCATAGGTCCCAAAAAACGATTCAGGAGTAACTTCTTAGCAGACTGCAATCCTTAAAGTGAGCAAGAAAAACGGAGCCAGGAGCAGCCGCCATTTTGGAATCGCGGAGAGACTGGTAATGAATGAGCCGCTTTTGGTCAGCAGCCTGATCATTGCGGGCTCAGAGGAAACAGTTGAATTCATCAATTTCGAGTTCGTTTCAAATGGTCAACACATGCTTCCTTGGATTTCCTATTATTTCAAGCTTAAATGATGCCTCAAGGCAGCAAAAATTGGATATCTACTCTTAAAAGGGAGGTTAGTTCAAAAGAAAATGATTTCTAATGAAAGATTGGCTTCAAAATTAACGATTCTAAGAAGATCACGTTCTTTCCTGTCTTCTTATATCTGCTTCCATTCGAACCTATATAATTATAAGCTTAAAATAATATTTACATGTAACTAGTTACACTCAAGAGGCAGACTGAATTGTATGTATGTATTGCGAGTTTATTTAACTAAAGAAGCAGATATGGCATAATTGTGCAGTTTATAGAAAAGTTAAAATGAAACATTCAATACAATGTTCTCCAGTGCTTTTCCACTGTAGAGTGTTTCCATCACTGTAGTTAAAAGCACATGCACTAGCACAAGGTAACTGATCTGTCTTGAGTTTACAATGTCTTGATTTGAAAGCAATAATAGAGATCATCTTCTAGAGAATTGAAAGAACGGAACTGTTAACTGAATACAAAATAATTCAGAAATGATTTTAAGCACACAATGACCAATTTGTTTTGCTCTACTAGGAATACATTCAATTCATGATCAGCTGCTGAGCACTGCAGTGTCAAGTAAGGAGTAGCCTGCTCTGTGTTCAGTATTAAAGCTAAGTCACTTTTAATGAACATTGCAGTCCAGTTTACTGATTTCCCTTTCTGTGAATCATAACTACTCAAACTACCAGGACACAATGCAATTGTAAATGTATTGTAAGTTATCGCTATAAATCCACTCTAAATGAACACAGCAAAATATTTTGAGAAAAAAGACAATCAAGACAATGTCGTCTGATTCACTCTGTGTATACTGATGAAGCTTTATGTAAAAGTAGTTCAAGGTGTAGCAATTCAGAATAATAATATTATTGTAATCTCCCAATGTTGAATTAACTTTTATGTATTCAGTGACGTGAAATTCAGAGGACAATACATAGGTCGTGTACATAGGTCTGAAAAATATGGTATTTAAAGGGGCAGTCTCATCAATTTTTAGTATCACTTTGAAAAGCGAAAAGACACATTTTTATCTGTGGAAGCCTAAAAATAATGGTCCAGGTCCAGTGGTATTAAAATGGGTATCCCAGTACACGGAAACTATAAGAAATATGTCTGGATAGGGATGGCTAGGATGGAAATGGCGTTCGACTTGAAAACTTCTGGCAGAATTTTTCAAGTTTCTGCCCTTGTGTCTCAGATAAAATCTCTAAAAGCTAAATATGACTTGATTTAGCTTTAAAAATTCATTTAATATTGTCCCCGTGGTGGTCTAAAAGCAATTCAAGTGTGAGCAAGGTACTTTGATATAAATTTATCAAAAGTGTGACAAAGAAAATAGGAAATTGCCATGAGACTGGCCCTTTAATGTCATAATTTTATAAAAACTCTTGTGAACTTTATAGAGATGTTATTTTAATCACAGCTGCACTGTGTCAGTACTTGATGTAGTCTCCAGGCTAGTTTCCAGAGTGCTGAAACTGTGGTAAATTAATGCTCTAAATATATTCACAAGAAAGTGTTTAAAACTTTCATTTAATCAAAACAATGTTGAATTTGGTGGCCTAAAAGAAACCTTGTGAAGAATCCTTACAATTTTTGCAATAAATACTTAATCAACTTTAAGTTTGTTTGTTGTTTGATGTACATTAGATCCTTGTTTGCTATTCTCAGTAATTCCTAGGATCTCAGTTTTGTCTCAAATTTTATCAAATTCTCTCAGTTTCCTAGAAATTTCTTCCACGCTAATCTAAAACCATGCGAAGCTTGGAATTCCTAGCTTCATTTTGTAAGAGCTTGCAACATCCTTAATGGTCCTCAAAGATTGTTGTGGAACTTGAAAGAACCAAAAAGATCTTTGGGAGATTTTTGAAGATCTTTTTTAATCTTGCAAGAACGAGATGACCTTTTGAAGATCCTTGAAGATCCTGGCAAGAATTGTGGAGAAGTTTGAAGATAATGGGAAGAATTTTGAAGATCAAAAGAGAAATTGGCAAGAATTTTGAAGATCCTTAAAGATCTTGGCAAGAACAATGAATATCTTGACAAGAATTTTGAAAATCTTG
This sequence comes from Siderastrea siderea, assembly GCA_964030785.1. Taxonomy (NCBI): domain Eukaryota; kingdom Metazoa; phylum Cnidaria; class Anthozoa; order Scleractinia; family Rhizangiidae; genus Siderastrea; species Siderastrea siderea. The sequence goes on along the minus strand of OZ034966.1, from coordinate 4,654,410 downwards.
AGCAGAATTTTGAAGATCCTTAAAAATCTTGGCAAGAACATCAAAGATCTTGACAAGAATTTTGAAGATCCTTAAAGATTTTGGCAAGAACATTGAAGATCTTGACAAGAACTTTGAAGATGTTGAGAGGAATTTTGACGATCCTTAAAGATCTTGACAAGAATTTTGAAGATCCTTGAAGATCTTTGCAAGAACTTTGAATATCCTTGTAGATCTTGGCAAGAATTTTGAAGATCTTTGTAGATCCTTGAAGATCTTGGCAAGAAATTGAAAGATCTTTGTAGATCCTTGAGGATCCTGGCAAGAAAATAAAAGATCCTTGAAGATCTTGGCAAGAATGTTGAAGATCCTTGAAGATCTTGGCAAGAATTTTGAAGATCCTTGAAGATTTTGTAAAGATCTTTGTCAGGATCCTCAGTAGGATCCTCAAAGGTCCTCTTGGAGATCTTTAAGGATCCTTGAAGATCCTTCAAAGATTTTCACCAGGGAGGGCCAGACAGGATGACAGAAGCTGGTCTGGAAAAAGCCTTTCGGCCCCCTGTACACATGCATAATGTCAACTGTTCATTTAGTGCCCACACTCTCACTTTATTGTTCATTGGGTACTCACAAGCATGCAGGTCTTTTTAAAATTTTTAATAAAATTAATTAAGGATATAAATGGTGGTATGATAAAATATATATTGACTGAGTTAGCTCGGGCCGGACGGGAAAGGCTAGCCCTCGCACTCAGTCAATAAGCTATAAAAGCATAATATTAAACACACCCTCAGCCAGAATTGTCACCAGTATTTTGTGCTTTATGTTAAAGAAACTTATTATTAACTATAACCATAAACGGAAATGAGTGGTATGATCTTTGCAGTGCGTAGCAATTATTTAAGCAATTGCTTTTTAGTCTGAAAAAAAGTTTTCAAGGCTACAATATGGGATTTGAACCCACGACCTCCACAATATATGCTGGTGCATTCCTCTACCAACTCAGCTATGTCAAAGCCTTGAGATGTTGGGAGCTGAGGTCAGTTTTGGCTTTTTATATTTATATCCCACATACATGTGGAATGGATGACAATGAATATAATGAAAGTCGTTATATGTGAACTGCAGTATTAACATGAAATGAGTGGAATCAATCAGTGCTATGCACTGCAAAGATCATTCCAGTCCTTTCAGGTAATAATGCCACAGTGCATAAAAAAATGCCTTAAATATATTCATTAAATCTGATCCATTCCACAATTGCAGGATATAAGAACTCAAAATTGACCTGCTCCTAACATCTCAACGCTTCATAGCTCAGTTGGTAGAGCAACCCACCGGTATCGCAATGGTCATGGGTTCGAATCTCGTTGTAGCCTTGAAAACGTTTTTCAAATCTGGAATCCCCATGCAAAGTGAACAAGTTGACTCGGAATGGCTCAAACCCAACCAACAACACACGCAAACCACACGCTTCGCTTGATAATATTCAGTTATTTTCTAACTTTTCTAACTTCATTCACCCGAATAGAATTTAACATACGATTTCTGTCAAACTTTCACAAGTTGTTATCTATCATGCAATGTCTTGAGATATCAAATAAAAAGAATAGGTCGCCATGTCCATTTACGAGATATCATCGTCTTAAGTTACCCCATAATTCCTTGCAATTTAGCCTAATGAACACATGTTTATTTGATCAGTTTACGCTACTTTCTGCAGGAAGAGGAAGCACATGATTAAAGCAAATCTTGAAACTATGTACTTATACATGTAAAATGCTGATAACAAGGAACAATTTCCTACAAGTTTTATGGCAGATGCTCGAAGCATCAGACGAAATTGACTTAAAACCCTAAGCTTACGTGCATGTTCACGAGGTCGTGATTTCATCTCCATGAGTAACGCACTTCTGGTAGTACGTTTTTTTCAAACATGTGATTTGTTCTAACTCTTTGAACAAAAAGAGGATGAATGGTAGGTCAAAAATATTTGGAAAAAAATAGGTCCCCATGCTCGTTTAAGAGTAAATAACTATTATTTTCTCTGGTGAGCTTAGCCTCATAGGAAACCTATTACTCCCTGGATGTGCGCGCGATGTGAGCGCGCGCTAATGACACAACAAATCGTCCGCAGTAAGGATGTGTCAGGGTTCAAAGTAGTAGCCGGCTACCGGTGACAGCCGGCACTTTGGCCACTCTTGCCGGCAATTTTTTACCCAAGAAATGGAAAAAAATGACACCCCATCCCTTGATCGGCAATCAACGTCCCTGGAACGTCATAGTAAATGTTTCACATCAGAAAGTAATGCAGCCATGAAACACTTACACACCTCCAAAAGTGAATTGGATGACGTTTTAAAAGCTAACTTTAAAAACAAAAAACAAAACAAAAACAAATTATGGAACGTTAACAATTATTGTCTCGATTCTGGTAAATCAACTCTTCGTTCTAGTGACTATCTCTATTTTCCGGCACTCTTTTTTTTTCCGACGTGGTTTTCATACATGATCAACAAATATGCAACTTTTGAGGAAATAGGCCAGACACGGGGTAGCAGTGCCGCAGCAATTCAGTTCTCTTTTAGGAACCGGGCAAATTTTCATTCACGATTTCTTTGTTACCAATGCGTCTTCCATCCTATTCCACTTTTTTCGGTTGTTTTCGCCTTCTCGTCCAATTTAATTTGCTGGAGACCAAAGGACATGTACCGCCGAGCTGAAAATTAGTGTCACTGTTGTGGAATTTATCATTTTCAAAGGCCTGATCTGATTTGTGGAATGCCAGGAAGCGACCCTATCAGTCCCCCGTCGACGAGATTTCCATGCTCAAGGGAAAAAATCGAGCAGTCAGAAACGTCAATAGTTAAACTTCAGGCACACACAGAAAAAGGCACATGTCCAAATGCAAGAGACTTGTGCTATGTCGCAAAAGCAATCACCACTCCTGGCAAGGAGTTTAAGACAGAAATACACTCCATAAAGAGAGAAGCCAAACGGAAATTCACAGGCGCACTAACCAAGTTTCATTATCGCCGTGTTGAACACAACAATGTTGAACACAACAATGATAAGTTGTGAAGAGCAAAATCTGATAAATCTAGGTCAAAGAGAGACACTGATCGGGCCTACCATAACGCCACGTGCTCAGTCAAACAGTAGTTAATGTTCTACACTCCTTTACCACTTGAGTGCTAAGGATAGATTGATGCCATATTCTCGCTGTGGAATGTTGACAAAAAGGAGATAGAAGAGTTTATTGTTGCAGCAAACAGACACCACCCAACAATTAAATTTATGACTGAAATCTCAGACAAAGAAATAAACTTGCTGGATACTACTGTTTTCAAAGGTGTCTGAAAGATTAAACATGCAAGTAATCCTTGATACCCACAAACATTTTATTTGACAGAAACTTTCCGGTACACTCACTTCTCTTCCTTCTAACCAGGGGTTAGAAAAGGGTTTATCAAAGGTGAAGCCCTACGACTTCGTAGAACAAACTCTTCAGCGAAATCTTCCGTTGAGAATATCACCCAATTCAAAACACGCCTCCATGTGAGAGACAACCCCAACAGTCTAGTAAAAAGAATAAGGTCCGAAGTCAAATTCAGTGAAAGGAGTCGGGATAGTTACTCATGAGAGCTAAACTGTAAGGTCACGGAAACACATTAGCATGAGCATATGGGCAGCATTTGGCCTGTCAACACTTTATTCTTTACTTGGAGTAGGTGCTTGTTCATTTTTGTTGACAGCCGGCTAAAATCGGCCTTGAGAAAAAAAAGCCGCCAAATGCAGGCTCAAAGCTCTGATTTTATTTTGAACCCTGTGTGTAATGCAATATATACAGGGGAATGACCTTAAAGACTCGTTACAGCTACCTTATTAATTGATCTCCTTATTAATGACCGATTCCTTCATCTCTATGCAAATAATAAAAAATCAACTTCTCATGTCAAAAAAACACTCATCTCTCTCCCTTCTCAAGAACTATGATGTATCGCTGGTGCAATCCACTAATTGCATCATCATACTAGTGCCAATCCCTTCGCTTCTGTAAGCCACCTTTCCTTACCGTGCTAATGAGCTGCAAACACAGCTGCCGTTTCTCTCCTCTGCGAAATACAGGTCACCCATTGAGAAAACTTACAATCCACTTCGGAAACCTTCCCCCCATAAAATGCCAAGGCAAACTGCCTCTCACGCAGCACAATATTACACTGCTGCTATACAAAACGCAACTTTTAAAGCAAATCACATTCACAGAAGCATGTCATGCTCCTCACATTCACAAATCCTTCCACTCCCACATTTTAACATCCCTCAAAATGTCAATCCCCATAACAAAACTCCTGCACTAAAAAATTTTCACCATAACCACTAACTAGATCAGACAACACAGCCAATTTCGCATTCAATCCTTTTAGCTGGTTTACTCAGTTGCGCATGCGTTATACAAGACAAATACTGAAACCCCATACTTAACAACCCTTCGCCATTCATATCTTAAATACTGTAAATTAAAAGACAAGAACACACGAAGGTAACATTCAGCAGACTAATATGCGCATGCATCTTATATAAGACAGTACTTCTCTTGAGTACCCGTACCACAAGCTTTACAGCACTTTGTTCGTATGTTAAGCCAACTGACGCCAAAAAAGAAACCTTGTCCATTTTATAAACCGGTGGTCGCCATGTGGGGACAGCCGGTTAAAAAGCCCCAGGGGTATTAGGCCCCGCCATTGCTCTTTCTCCTCTCGGGGTGCAAAATATAATACGGCCACGTAAGAAACAAGTGGTGTAAACTTTTTAAGTTTGTGATTTATCATACCTTTTACGTGTTTGCTATAATAATATAAATCAATAAGGCATGAACTGCCCCCTTTTATCGGTCAACCACCCCGTTTTGGCATGCAGGAAGAGCATGAGGAATTATTTTGACCATAGCATGACTCAGTCTGGTCCAAATAGTTATTGTGCCATTAAAATGCAAATTATGAATGCCAGCTCGATTTGTTGGCTTTCAAAGCTTGCCAGCACCTTCGTCCTTGCTCTCATCAAATGGAAGTTAACTCCTTTGAATTCCTTGTACTTTTCTACACTGATTTCTCTAAAGATTTTGGCAAAGTAAACCAAAACTTGCTCTCCTTGAAGGGGTGTTTATGCCCTTGAATCACCAGTAATTTTTTACACCAACTTTCATGAAAATATTGGAGAATAAACACTAAACGAATGAAGGTCAACTGCCAACAAGTATTTTTTGGCCAGAGGAAGTCTGGGGTAAGTGACCACCAGAAAAAGGGTATTACTAGACCCCGTACTGATAGCAGGGTAATTAGAGGACTTCTTATGGGGTTAAGACATTTTTAATAAGTTTGTTCAGGGATAACACTCAACAGGTGGGGTGCAGATTAAAAAAAGGAAAAGCCCATGCAATTTAAGGACTATATTCCTTTACTTAAATTAAAGTAAAATTAATTACAGGCCGTTATTAGATGACTTAAACTTGCATTTTGCAAAATATGGTGAGCTCATGTAGGAACTGATGCAACAAATTAAAACCCCTCATGTGTGAATATGCATTTCAGCATTCAATATAGTTACATGTAGTAGATCTTAAGAGATTCTACCCGGCACAGTCAATGTAAAATGCAGACTACAGATGGAAAACTACAGACTGCAGAGTATAAAATGCAGAACTGTAGATTGCAGAATAAGAATGCAAAGGGGCATAATTGTAGATTGCAGAAAAAATTTCTACCTTCACTTCCGGGACTTTAAAGACTCTCATAGAAAGATTGCTAGAGTCAGCTCAGGGCTTCACTCTGTTAGTACCCGCCTCGTTACTCACCTACGGAAATCTCACTGTTTTCCATCGGCGTCGATTTCTTTCCTTTTCCAAAAACCTTCGAATAGCTCTCCATGTGTCGTCGGTATAGCACAGTTGCTTGCCCATGCGATAGCCTCCTAGGCCTACGCAGTCGTTTAATTTTTAGGCGATCGTATTTCACTCTTCTGGGGAGGAGTGAAATACGAGTCGCCTAAAAACGACTGCGTGGGACTGCGTGGGAGTCCTATCACTTCATCCCCAGTTCCCCTATCTTGCGCCTATCTTGCTCGTTTTGAAACGCGAAAAGAGCCTTGCACTAGCTACCCGACCCTGCAGAAATTTGAGACCTAAAACAGAGCTTGAGGAAAGGCGACGAACTATTTAGTCAAGATTTTAGAATTATTAGGCAGAGGTAAGCAGAGGTAGGGGCCCTATAAGTAGCCTAAAACGTAAAATGTTGTGTCCCTCACATTTCCAGTTCTGTTTACGGTCCAGTATCCCTGCGAATCGATCGAAGCGGGTTACGTCTCGCACTCATTTGCGTCTCATTGAATCACAGGCAGACCACCCTATGTGTTCGTGGTTAATAATTGTTGACCGGTCAGTACAAAATGCAGACTGCAGACTGCAGACTGCAGACTGCAGACCGGGTACAAAATGCAGACTAGGTACAAAATGCAGACTGCAGACTGCAGACTGGGTACAAAATGCAGACTGACATTTGAAACGGTTTTTTTTATATTATTTCATTTTATAACTTACCGGCTGTCACGCAATCCCTTTTCCGATGTCATATTCCACGAAAACTCGCATTATCGGAGAATGATCTTTCTCCATTACTCGAAATATCCTTTTTAAACGAGGTCTCGAAGATCAATTCGTTCTTAAAGATGATTTAAGCCTTCTCAGTCTTCCTACTTCAAGCGCGAGATCGCATAACATAAAATAACAACACTCGTTGCAACATGATACCGAGAAACCAGCAGACACATGACCTTCCGTGCACGTGGTCGCTTTCTTTGCCTCTTCGCCGGTTCTTCATGGCAGCCTTTCGGAGGTCGGTTAATGCGGTAAGTAGCAGTTAAATCACCTTCCTTTAACCGATGTGTGTTAATATAAAAATACTTATACCTCGTGAGAGAATTTAGATCTTGCATGTGAAGTAGGAGCATAGATGTCGTGTTGGAGAAAATTAAAGAAAGTTTAAGTTTCCTACATTTGCAATGTGTTTTATCTGTACTTATTAATTAATAAACCAGGAAGATAACAAAAGTCAAATCGGGGGAATTTTTCGAGGACAAGATTCCGTGACTGACCGTTTGTTTACATTTGTTGTGGTTTTATCGCCTGGGATCATGAATGACCACACAATTGCTACACAAAATGAAATCATGACTCAGCGTTTTCGTTTCGAGTAATGGAGCAAGATCATTCCCCAGTAATGCGAGTTTTCGTGGAATATGACATCGGAAAAGGGATTGCGTGACAACCGGTAATAATATAAAAAAAAAACAGTTTCAAATGTCAGTCTGCATTTTGTACCCAGTCTGCAGTCTGCAGTCTGCATTTTGTACCTTGTCTGCATTTTGTACCCGGTCTGCAGTCTGCAGTCTGCAGTCTGCAGTCTGCAGTCTGCATTTTGTACTGACCGAATTGTTGACATAAGACGATGTTGAAATCAATGGCGCGTATAGAAGAAATAAAGAGAAACATTTTTAGAGATTTTTAGAGATTAGAGATTCCCCGTTTTAGAGATTCCCTATTTTAGAGATTCCCTATTTTAGAGATTCCCCGTTTTAGAGATTCCCTATATTAGAGATTCCCCATTTTAGAGATTCCCTATTTTAGAGATTCCCCGTTTTAGAGATTCCCTATTTTAGAGATTCCCCATTTTAGAGACTCCCTATTTTAGAGATTCCCCGTTTTAGAGATTCCCTATTTTAGAGATTCCCTATTTTAGAGATTCCCCATTCCTCGATTCCCCGTTCCTTATTTTTAGAGATAGCCAATATTTTCCGAGAAAAGCGATCCTAAAGTCTCAAAAGTAGCTTTCTCAACATGATCGGTGCAAGATTCCAGACCAAAGGAATTTTAAGAATGCGATTCCATTCGAATCTACCAATCAGCGCGTCTCGACCGTTGGCAGTTCAAAAACCCAACAGTCGAGACGCGCTGATTGGTAGATTCGAATGGAATCGCGTTCTTAAAATTCCTTTGGTCTGGAATCTTGCACCGATCATGTTGAGAAAGCTACTTTTGAGACTTTAGGATCGCTTTTCTCGGAAAATATTGGCTATCTCTAAAAATAAGGAACGGGGAATCGAGGAATGGGGAATCTCTAAAATAGGGAATCTCTAAAATAGGGAATCTCTAAAACGGGGAATCTCTACAATAGGGAATCTCTAAAATGGGGAATCTCTAAGACGGGGAATCTCTAAACTGGAAAATCTCTGAAATGGCAAACATCGGTTCTTTAGAAGCTCAGCTTAGTGGGGTAAAAAGGTCAAGGTCGCGTTCTATGACTGATTGATTTCGATCACTTCGTAGGTTTCTGGTTTTCATGGCTGGCGGGTTAGCTGTCGATGTACAGTACGATCAGACCTCAGAGGTCCGTTAAGAAGGGTCTTTTTAGCTCCCTTCACGGACTATTGATTTCACTCCGCGGTTTGAAAAAATAACCACGTGATCACAAGTTTATGGATCGCAAGATCGGCAAAGATCAGCAATGCTCATCTTTCGGTGAATGAATTTTTACTCGCCGTCATATTTCTTGGCCTCAGATAACACTTTTCCTGAATTTTTTCCTCAAGGGCGACCTTTTATTTCAGGAACGGCGCTATTTGAGAGCATTTCTGATGATTGCCAGTTCATTCATCGTCGCATTTTCAAGTTTACAGATCTTGGGTTCAGCTTGTAGTCATCGAACTTGTGATCATGTGGTCATTCTTTTCAAACGCGCGGAGTGAAATCAATGGCCCATGAAGCGGGCCAAACAAATCACCCCCCCCCCCCCCTCAAAACACGTCTGAGGTCGATACTAACTATGATTGTCGGCAGGGAAACAAATGGGGGCATCAGTGGCTTGTGAATTTCAGAGTTCTCGTTATGTAAATCTCTGCTTGAAAGGCGCACTAATAAATTACCTCCAACCGCTGTGATGCGGCTGATATACCCCTGCTTATCTATCTGATCTATACTCAACGGGCCTGTGGAGCCAGGGTAGCATCTGTGAGGCTTACATATACACGTGAACGTGAAAACGTATTTATTGTAATCGCCAGAGCCTGTATAGCTTACTTGAGCAGATCGACTCATTCGGTAACCTGAAGCACAAAGCATAAAGGTTGATTTCCACTGTTACGTAAACATTACGTGCGTACAGGCGTGAATTTAACTGGCTTTACGTGCGTAAGTAAAATTAGAGACGATGAATGGACCGCTTACGTAAACGTAAAAAGGTAACTTCCTGAATCAAGTTCGGATCTTTAAGCAGCGCTTCCATTATTAAATTTGTAAAGCAACTGTAATTTGTTTATGGCAACTGCGAACACGGAATCAAATGGAACCAAACATAACGAAAAAGAAATAAAACGAAACAAAGCGGAAAAACGAAAAAGAAACGGAAATTAATTTCACGTACGTGAAATTATTATTAAGCTACTAAACTTTTTTCTTAAAATTTCACGTACGTAGCCTGCGTACATACACGAATTATGGGAAGGAATAATTCATGTCTGCATGCAAGCGATGTCGGAAATTAAAATATCGCACGTGCACCGGTACCACAGTTTCTAGTTTTGGGAAAGTCTGATCAATGTCGTCTCCTATGCATTTGGGTAATCACACAACGCTCCTTCGTGACGACCCAAATAACGGCTACATAGACTCTGTTGAACAAAAATGAAGACCGGCGAGTATAGATCGTAAACACTTCAGGAAGAGTACCAGCAAAAATCTGTAATGACAAACATGGCAGCAAGACTGATCTGACTACGTAGAAAGATTTGACTTTGCAAGACATCAACACGACACTGATAGAACTTCAACAGAGCTGGGTATCAGCCGTAGACAGCTGTTTCGCTCTTCTTAGAGCTCATCAGTACGGCGTAAGTTGTTCTAGATGCGCGTTCTGGATCGGCGTGCAAGTGAAACGCTGAGTTAAGAAGAAAATTACCCGCCGTGGAAAGTATGTCAGCTGAAGAAAGTTTTTGCAAATTCAACAGAGTTGACAAATTGCGGGAAAAGGGTTGCTTAATACATCCAAATGTCTCGAGGGAAATAAGTTTTGCGAAATTCGATAAGCCCCACAGACATAAATAATTACGACGCCTTCCAATAATACGAACTGACCGAACTAAACGTCAAAACCCAACTGGTATTCGCTTTTTTTTACTACCGGCAATCATAAATACATCACCAACCAGAGAACCGTTAAAACGAGAAACCAACAAACTGCTGGTGGTCGCACCGTTCATACCCCACGAACTTGACCTTTTGACCCCGCTGAGCTGAGTTTCGAAAGGACCGCTGCGACAATTTTTTGTTTTAGAGATTCCCTATTTTAGAGATTCCCTATTTTAGAGATTCCCCATTTTAGAGATTCCCCATTTTAGAGATTCCCTATTTTAGAGATTCCCTATTTTAGAGATTCCCTACTTTAGAGATTCACCATTTTAGAGATTCCCTATTTTAGAGATTCCCCATTTTAGAGATTCGCTATTTTAGAGATTCCCTGTTTTAGAGATTCCCTATTTTAGAGATTCCCCATTTTAGAGATTCCCTATTTTAGAGATTCCCAATTTTAGAGATTCCCCATCTTAGAGATTCCCTATTTTAGAGATTCCCTATTTTAGAGATTCCTTGTTTTAGACATTCCCTATTTTAGAGATTCCCCGTTTTAGAGATTCCCCGTTTTAGAGATTCTCTATTTTAGAGTTTCCCCATTTTAGAGATTCCCTCTTTTAGAGATTCCCTATTTTAGAGATTCCCCATTTTAGAGATTCCCTATTTTAAAGATTCCCTATTTTAGAGATTCCTCGTTTTAGAGATTCCCTATTTTAGAGATTCCCCGTTTTAGAGATTCTCTATTTTAGAGATTCCCCGTTTTAAAGATTCCCTATTTTAGAGATTCCCCATTGTAGAGATTCCCCGTTTTAGAGTTTCCCTATTTTGGAGATTCCCTATTTTAGAGATTCCCCGTTTTAGAGATTCCCTATTTTAGAGATTCCCTATTTTAGAGATTCCCCGTTTTAGAGATTCCCTATTTTAGAGGATCCCTATTTTAGAGATTCCCCGTTTTAGAGATTCCCTATTTTAGAGATTCCCCGTTTTAGAGATTCCCTATTTTAGAGCTTCCCTATTTTAGAGATTCCCCATCTTAGAGATTCCCCGTTTTAGACATTCCCTATTTTAGAGATTCCCTATTTTTGAGATTCCCCGTTTTAGAGATTCTCTATTTTAGAGATTCCCCGTTTTAGAGATTCCCTATTTTAGACATTCCCCATTTTAGAGATTCCCCGTCTTAGAGGCTCCCCATTTTAGAGATTCGCCGTTTTAGAGATTCCATATTTTAGAGATTCCCCGTTTTAGACATTCCCTATTTTAGAGATTCCCCATTTTAGAGATTCCCTATTTTAGAGATTCCCTATTTTAGAGATTCCCCGTTTTAGAGATTCCCTATTTAGAGATTCCCTATTTTAGAGATTCCCCACTTTAGAGATTCCCTATTTTAGATATTCCCTATTGTAGAGATTCCCTATTTTAGAGATTCCCCGTCTTAGAGATTCCCTATTTTAGAGATTCCCTATTTTAGAGATTCCCCATCTTAGAGATTCCCTATTTTAGAGATTCCCCGTTTTAGAGATTCCCTAGTTTAGAGATTCCCCGTTTTAGACAATAATACGAACTGACCGAACTAAACGTCAAAACCCAACTGGTATTCGCTTTCTTTTACTACCGGCAATCATAAATACATCACCAACCAGAGAACCGTTAAAACGAGAAACCAACAAACTGCTGGTGGTCGCACCATTCATACCCCACGAACTTGACCTTTGGACCCCGCTGAGCTGAGTTTCGAAAGGACCGCTGCGACAATTTTTTGTTTTAGAGATTCCCTATTTTAGAGATTCCCTATTTTAGAGATTCCCCATTTTAGTGATTCCCCATTTTAGAGATTCCCTATTTTAGAGATTCCCTATTTTAGAGATTCCCTACTTTAGAGATTCACCATTTTAGAGATTCCATATTTTAGAGATTCCCCATTTTAGAGATTCCCTATTTTAGAGATTCCCTGTTTTAGAGATTCCCTATTTTAGAGATTCCCCGTTTTAGAGATTCCCTATTTTAGAGATTCCCTATTTTAGAGATTCCCTATTTTAGAGATTCCTTGTTTTAGACATTCCCTATTTTAGAGATTCCCGTTTTAGAGATTCTTCGTTTTAGAGATTCTCTATTTAAGAGTTTCCCCATTTTAGAGATTCCCTCCTTTAGAGATTCCCTATTTTAGAGATTCCCCATTTTAGAGATTCCCTATATTAAAGATTCCCCATTTTAGAGATTCCTCGTTTTAGGGATTCCCTATTTTAGAGATTCCCCGTTTTAGAGATTCTCTATTTTAGAGATTCCCTATTTTAGAGATTCCCCATTTTAGAGATTCGCTATTTTAGAGATTCCCTGTTTTAGAGATTCCCTATTTTAGAGATTCCCCGTTTTAGAGATTCCCTGTTTTAGAGATTCCCTATTTTAGAGATTCCCCGTTTTAGAGATTCCCTATTTTAGAGATTCCCTATTTTAGAGATTCCCTATTTTAGAGATTCCTTGTTTTAGACATTCCCTATTTTAGAGATTCCCGTTTTAGAGATTCTTCGTTTTAGAGATTCTCTATTTAAGAGTTTCCCCATTTTAGAGATTCCCTCCTTTAGAGATTCCCTATTTTAGAGATTCCCCATTTTAGAGATTCCCTATATTAAAGATTCCCCATTTTAGAGATTCCTCGTTTAAGGGATTCCCTATTTTAGAGATTCCCCGTTTTAGAGATTCTCTATTTTAGAGATTCCCTATTTTAGAGATTCCCCATTTTAGAGATTCCCTATTTTAGAGATTCCCCACTTTAGAGATTCACCATTTTAGAGATTCCCTATTTTAGAGATTCCCCATTTTAGAGATTCGCTATTTTAGAGATTCCCTGTTTTAGAGATTCCCTATTTTAGAGATTCCCCGTTTTAGAGATTCCCTATTTTAGAGATTCCCAATTTTAGAGATTCCCCATTTTAGAGATTCCCTATTTTAGAGATTCCCTATTTTAGAGATTCCTTGTTTTAGACATTCCCTATTTTAGAGATTCCCCGTTTTAGAGATTCCCCGTTTTAGAGATTCTCTATTTTAGAGTTTCCCCATTTTAGAGATTCCCTCTTTTAGAGATTCCCTATTTTAGAGATTCCCCATTTTAGAGATTCCCTATTTTAAAGATTCCCTATTTTAGAGATTCCTCGTTTTAGAGATTCCCTATTTTAGAGATTCCCCGTTTTAGAGATTCTCTATTTTAGAGATTCCCCGTTTTAAAGATTCCCTATTTTAGAGATTCCCCATTTTAGAGATTCCCCGTTTTAGAGTTTCCCTATTTTGGAGATTCCCTATTTTAGAGATTCCCCGTTTTAGAGATTCCCTATTTTAGAGATTCCCTATTTTAGAGATTCCCCGTTTTAGAGATTCCCTATTTTAGAGGATCCCTATTTTAGAGATTCCCCGTTTTAGAGATTCCCTATTTTAGAGATTCCCCGTTTTAGAGATTCCCTATTTTAGAGCTTCCCTATTTTAGAGATTCCCCATCTTAGAGATTCCCCGTTTTAGACATTCCCTATTTGAGAGATTCCCTATTTTTGAGATTCCCCGTTTTAGAGATTCTCTATTTTAGAGATTCCCCGTTTTAGAGATTCCCTATTTTAGAGATTCCCTATTTTAGACATTCCCCATTTTAGAGATTCCTCGTCTTAGAGGCTCCCCATTTTAGAGATTCGCCATTTTAGAGATTCCATATTTTAGAGATTCCCCGTTTTAGACATTCCCTATTTTAGAAATTCCCCATTTTAGAGATTCCCTATTTTAGAGATTCCCTAATTTAGAGATTCCCCGTTTTAGAGATTCCCTATTTAGAGATTCCCTATTTTAGAGATTCCCTATTTTAGAGATTCCCTATTGTAGAGATTCCCTATTTTAGAGATTCCCCGTCTTAGAGATTCCCTATTTTAGAGATTCCCAATTTTAGAGATTCCCCATTTTAGAGATTCCCTATTTTAGACATTCCCTATTTTAGAGATTCCTTGTTTTAGACATTCCCCATTTTAGAGATTCCCCGTTTTAGAGATTCTCTATTTTAGAGTTTCCCCATTTTAGAGATTCCCTCTTTTAGAGATTCTGTATTTTAGAGATTCCCCATTTTAGAGATTCCCTATTTTAAAGATTCCCTATTTTAGAGATTCCTCGTTTTAGAGATTCCCTATTTTAGAGATTCCACGTTTTATAGATTCTCTATTTTAGAGATTCCCCGTTTTAAAGATTCCCTATTTTAGAGATTCCCCATTTTAGAGATTCCCCGTTTTAGAGTTTCCCTATTTTGGAGATTCCCTATTTTAGAGATTCCCCGTTTTAGAGATTCCCTATTTTAGAGATTCCCTATTTTAGAGATTCCCCGTTTTAGAGATTCCCTATTTTAGAGGATCCCTATTTTAGAGATTCCCCTTTTTAGAGATTCCCTATTTTAGAGATTCCCCGTTTTAGAGATTCCCTATTTTAGAGCTTCCCTATTTTAGAGATTCCCCATCTTAGAGATTCCCCGTTTTAGACATTCCCTATTTTAGAGATTCCCTATTTTTGAGATTCCCCGTTTTAGAGATTCTCTATTTTAGAGATTCCCCGTTTTAGAGATTCCCTATTTTAGAGATTCCCTATTTTAGACATTCCCCATTTTAGAGATTCCCCGTCTTAGAGGCTCCCCATTTTAGAGGTTGGCCGTTTTAGAGATTCCATATTTTAGAGATTCCCCGTTTTAGACATTCCCTATTTTAGAGATTCCCCATTGTAGAGATTCCCTATTTTAGAGATTCCCTATTTTAGAGATTCCCCGTTTTAGAGACTCCCTATTTTAGAGATTCCCTATTTTAGAGATTGCCCATTTTAGAGATTCCCTATTTTAGAGATTCCCCGTTTTAGACATTCCCTAGTTTAGAGATTCCCGATTTTAGAGATTCCCTATTTTAGGTATTCCCTATTTTAGAGATTCCTTATTTTAGAGATTCCCTATTTTAGAGATTCCCCGTCTTAGAGATTCCCTATTTTAGAGATTCCCTATTTTAGAGATTACCTATTTTAGAGATTCCCCATTTTAGAGATTCCCCATTTTAGAGATTCCATATTTTAGAGATTCCCCGTTTTAGATATCCCCTATTTTAGAGATTCCCCATCTTAGAGATTCCCTATTTTAGAGATTCCTTATTTTATAGATTCCCAATTTTAGAGATTCCCCGTTTTAGAGATTTCATTTTTAGAGATTCCCCGTTTTAGATATTCCCTATTTTAGAGATTCCCCATCTTAGAGATTCCCTATTTTAGAGATTCCCGCTTTTATAGATTCCCAATTTTAGAGATTCCCCGTTTTAGAGATTCCATATTTTAGAGATTCCCCGTTTTAGATATTCCCTATTTTAGAGATTCCCCATCTTAGAGATTCCCTATCTTAGAGATTCCCTATTTTATAGATTCCCCATTTTAGAGATTCCCCGTTTTAGAGATTCCCTAGTTTAGAGATTCCCCATTTTAGAGATTCCCTATTTTAGAGATTCCATATCTTAGAGATTCCCCGTTTTGGATATTCCGTATTTTAGAGATTCCCCATTTTAGAGATTCCCTATTTTAGAGATTCCCTATTTTAGGGATTCCCTATTTTATTGATTCCCCGTTTTAGAGACTCCTTATTTTAGAGATTCCCCGTTTTAGAGATTCCCTATTTTAGAGATTTCCCATTTTAGAGATTCCCTATTTTAGAGATTCCCAGTTCTAGAGATTCCATATTTTAGAGATTCCCCGTTTTAGATATTCCCTATTTTAGAGATTCCCCATCTTAGAGATTCCCTATTTTAGAGATTCCCTATTTTAGAGATTTCCTATTTTATAGATTCCCCATTTTAGAGATTCCATATTTTAGAGATTCCTCGTTTTAGATATTCCGTATTTTAGAGATTCCCCATTTTAGAGATTCCCTATTTTAGAGATTCCCTATTTTAGGGATTCCCTATTTTAGAGATTCCCCGTTTTAGAGATTCCCTATTTTAGAGATTCCCCGTTTTAGAGATTCCCTATTTTAGAGATTCCCCGTTCCCCGTTCCCCGTTCCCCGTTCCCCGTTCCCCGTTCCCCGTTCCCCGTTCCCCGTTGCCTGTTCCCCGTTCCCCGTTCCTCGTTCTCCGTTCCCCGTTCCCTCGATTTCCCGTTCCTTATTTTTGAGATAGGCGGAAAATATTGGAAGGATGAAGCTCTAATTCGGCACAGGGACGAAGAAATATCTAGTCGATCGGATGCCGGTGTTTTCGATGTGAGAATTTTGATGGTTTGGCGTCAGTTCTAGCTTGAATTGTACAAGGTCGCGGCCGCCAGCTGTTTTGCTGCATGCCTTGGGTCTCCCTTCTCTCTCCCTTTCTACTGGTCGAAAGATGACCTCGCAAAATAACGCCTTCAACGGCTCGGGACGGCAAAAAAATATGACACAAGACTCAGTCAACATTTCATCTTAACTTTTATTGAATCATTTAGAGTAAATTTTATATTTTGTAGTAAATCGAAGCCGACGTAATGTTTCTCTATATTTCTTCTATACGCCCCATTGATTTCAACATCGTCTTATGTCAACAATTATTAACGACGAACACATAGGGTGGTCTGCCTGTGATTGAATAACAAAAGAATAACAAAACAGCGCATTTAAGTGCCTCGTTCTTTTAAACTCTGAATTAATTTTTTGCAATCCCGCAGATATCATGATAACACTACTAATCTTTAATCAAACACTGTTCTCGCTCTTCAGAGAGACATAATTTCTCCTTTAAACTTCTTCTAAAGACCCTTTTGAAAGAGTTATTCACTAACTAGCAACATGTGACTTGCAGAACCTCGCAAAGCTTGGGCAAGGGTGCACCGCAAAATTGAGCAATAGAGGTGGGGAAGGGATAGAATTTCTGGTTTAACTGAACATCAAGTAGAAAGCAAGGTTTTTGTGTGAGGAGGTGTGGATGAGTGGCCACAATGGTTCCTCTGTCTTGTGCCCAGGTGCCGGTTTAGAGCAGGCAAACAGGGAGTGCAGGGCATCATGGGAAGGATGCAACACGCGGAGTGCGTCTACCGGCTGCAGTGTATGTATCCCACAATGCCACATGCACCACCATATAATAAGGAGGGATGCCTGGGGTTGAGGCACATGGTCTGTAATTGGGACTTTAGACATTCTTGTTCCCAGTCCCTTCCATGTAACTTGCATCCCATCCCCTGTCATCCTAAAATCAAATACATGGGAACTGGGTACAAGTTTTTGAGCTAACTGCTATATGCAACTGAATAGAACAATACCTTCAACCCCCCCCCCCCTCCCACACACACACGCACACACACACACACCTCTTAATTGTGACAATTGGTCTCTAGAGAGGATGTATAGTATTGTATTGTCCTGTTGTCCAGGAAAGTATGTAGTGATGTTTCTGTTTATTCTGGTTGGGTGATAGTTATTACATTTAGCGGTGATACAGCTTTTCTCATCAATACATTGTAAGATGTATGCTATCAAAGAGATGGAAGCAATAACTTGAAAAAGTGAAAGTGCTGTTAGTGGGACTGCAAACAGTAAAGTGGTCTCTATGCGCTGAGAAAAATTGAAATCAATTGAAGGGCTGAGAGTATAACCATCTTCTGTCGAATTTAAGGCTGTTTTTTTTTTCTGAGTATAACTGCCTGAATTTTTGCATGAGACATCCTTCAGTTCATTCAAAGAACATTGCCCAACGTTTTTTCCCTGATTCCCATCAAGTATGTAGAGTGAGTGGGAAAAGAACAGCAGGCACCCACACATCCAACATGTGTTGCAAGAGTTCTGCGTGTGAACAAAGCTCAAATCAAAGTAAAACTATAGAGCTGGGCAATGTTCTTTGAATGAACTAAAGGTCCCGTGCAAGAATTCAGGCACTTTGAGTGTCACCGGTTATGCTCTCAGCCCTTCAATAAAAAACACCGTCATTGCGGAGGGTGTAAACTGCAGGTTGCAGGTGCAGGTTGCAGGTTGCAGGTTGCTGGTTGCAGGTGCAGGTTGCAGGTTGCCGGATTATTTTGTTGGAACAGACTCTTGGTAAGAGTCGTGTCGTGGGTCATGTAGTTCCATAATTTTGCAAAATTATTTCCCTTCAAAGCGGCCTTCATACGAAAAAACTAATGTTGGCCAACTCGTATTGGCAAACTCAAATTGGTGTGCGTGAACAACACAAGAACATGTTGGCAAACTGTTGGCGAAAATAGAACTTGTCTCCTCTCTCGTAACCTGGTATCGGCTATTCTTCTCACGCAAGAACCACACAAAGTGCTGTTAGTTAAAAGGAATAATATCTTCTTAATGTATATGCCTTGTTTTGTACAGACATATAATAGCTGCATCTCCTCGAATACCTCAAATGCTTTATGCAACGAGCTTAGAATAGTGCACGAATTTATTCTCATGCGTGAAATCAACATCTTGGAATTGGCTCCGGTCACTTGATATACCGTTCAGTTGCATTTTGGTTCCACGAATTTTACAACTGCTGAAATAATTAAGATGTGGAAAAACACAGAAGTAATTTTATGCCAAGTAAACTAAAGTCAACAGTGCATCAAAAATGAAATGAAATAAAACTACGGCAAAAAAGAGTCTCCCAGACAGACTCCACGATCAAATAGATTTCTCTATATATATATATTTATTTATTTATTTATTTATTTATTTATTTACTGGTTCGCTTGATATGCAAATATTCAATGCTCTCTTTATTTTTATATTTTACTTGTATTTTTTAATCGTATTTGTGTATGTATTTTGCTCTTTTCTATTTTTCTTGTTAGTTCATCTGTATTGGTATTTTTTAAAATATTTTTTCGGTTTTGTTGACCCGGCACACCCCCGCACCCCCGCACCCCCGCACCCCGAAGCCGCGATCCGCACCCCGCACCCACATTTTCGGACCAACCGTCACGCGGCTGCCATGTTGAGTCCCCGAAGAATAAAAAGCTTCTTTTTTGAACATGTAAACTGGTTCTCAAGTTTTTCATTGCGAGGCTAGACGTGCAAAATTGTAGCTGCGCGAAAAAGGTCCATTAAACCACAAGTGGAAGTATTAGCACAGTATCCGCCACAGATTGATCCTCATGAAAGTGACACGCGAAAGAAAAAATAAAATGGTTGAAACTTGTTAATTCTTACTGATAAATTTTATACATACACGCGTTTGAACAAAAAAACTACATACATGCAAAAACAAATCCTGCAGAACACGCCTGGCGAAACTGTATGACCCACGACACGACTCTTACCAAGAGTCTAATCCAACAAAATAATCCTGCAACCTGCAACCTCCAACCTGCAGTTTACACCCTCCGCCGTCATTGTTTGTATTTGGTTTTGTCTATTTATTGTTAAGGTTAGCAACTACCAGTAGAAACAATTCAGTGAAGTACAGGAAGAAATATTTGGACGTGATGTACACTCCACATTTCCAGGAAGTCATTCACTCAGTTTTCCTTTATATTATGCTGGAATTTGCTCAAGACATCTCTCAAGCGGATATCTTCAATAATTGTGTCAATTCAAGTTCCTGCAGTCATACACACGAAGAATTCTACCAAAGCTTTTCACAATCCGAAAACAATTTTAATATCTCGCATGCCCTGTACCCTGGAAGGTCAAAGCCATCATCAGTCCATGTGTTTGTTAATGTGTATGGGCCTAACAAAACTACACCAGCTGCATACACTTGGAGTATGTCTTGTGTTTATGTTGCTCTCCCTGGTGCGGTTCTTCAAGTTTCGTCTCTTGGCTCCATCCTGGTGTCCCCCCGGACCCAGGAACTCAACATACAAATTCCACCATTTTGCTGCAATGTGTCAGAAAACAAAGAGGAAAGGAAACAAAAAATTGATGGCATGCTAGCTAAAGCACTTGCTGAGGTGACTTATTATTGAAGTACATTTCTGGCCTTCTGGGTCACATTAATGTATAGTCTGTTAATGTCGCAGTTCCTACAATGTATTTAGAATTAATACATGCATTAATACCAGCAGCATGATCCACGCTGGATCAGAACGGTAGGACCAAAATCCTACGCAACCTATAAGCCATACTCTCCATGGCACTACAAGGTGAAAACCTCCGGCCAGCATCATGCTACTTAATGGACAACAAAGGTGTAATACTGTTGTACATTCATGGCTCGCTGCATGGTACCAGTTACACGCAGACAATAACAAACCCGAGAGGGCTCTGCTATGTCATGCTCAATTAACTGCAATTTACGATTCCTCTGTAAATCTTCATTTATGAAACTTATGCTGTGAGAGACAGTGTCCGCCATGTATCCCAAGGTCACTTCATGGATTGAACAACTGGAATTTGAGCCCTTAAGACTATAGTGTTCTAATTTACCTCTACGAGTGTGAGGGCCTGGTGGTCCAATATCAATGCCAATGAAATTATCCAAAACTTATTGATATCGTACCACCATACGGCCCCACTGATGCAATTCTATAGAATAATCATTAGCGAGTTGACGTGTGTAGGGCCAGATGGGTTGCACTAGCCAGTCCAGAAAAAGCTGTCTGGCCCTTCGCACGTCATTTGTTCATATAGCGTGCACGCACTTAAAGGAGCTACATCACGGTTTGTCTCTATCATTAACCATCCTTGTTCCCTTTATATTCTTTCCTCTTTGGTGTTTGCTACCCTTGGCTGGCAAACTATTAATTAAAGGTTTCCTTCCAATTAATTTTGAATGACTCCAAAAAACATCTCAAAATATCGTGACCTAGCCCCTTTAGATTTTCATTAAGCATTCAAAAGTTTCTTTCAAAATTTTTCCAATAAGTGTAATAAAGGTGGTATGGTACTTATTAACTGATTTAGGTCAGGGGCTGGACAGGAAAATATTTGGCTCTCGGTCATGGCGCAGAGACCTCGGCTGTGTTTGGTCCTTATGCCATGACCTTGAGCCAAATGTTTTCCCATAAGGTCCTTCCCCTTAGTCAATAAGTACATAAGATTTGGTATTTTCGGGAAGTAACTGAAATTCTCCTGAATCAAAGTGAGAGCTCTTAGATGTGACACTACAGGGCTGTGGCAAGCTTAATGAAAATCACCGGGCTGGGGGAGGGGGGAGGGTGGGCTTGAGTGATCTTACAACCCATGCTTTAATTCTCCACACAAAAATGGTTTTACATACTTACTTTACCAGGGGTGCTTACTGAACAAATACAAGTTGGATATTACTCACACCGTAGTCCCCACTTTTAGCTCTTTGAGTGGTAGCTTTTTTGAAATGTCCTTGGCAGTGATTGTTATGCCAATTGAAACAGTTGCTTAAAGTTAGTACCTACAAAGTCACTTGCAGTGCTTCTTTTGATTGAGATATTAAGTTAAGTGTCCAGGCCCCCCCTAAATTGCACGTTGCCCTCACTGTAGTTATTGGCCTCATTTCCATGCATTAAACAGAGTTGTTTTTAGCAGCTCTGCCACCAAAGCTTTATCTTCTCGCACAGACAATACCGTTAGCTTAGTGCAGGCTATCTTGTCACTTGCTGAAATTCCGTGTGGGCAGATCATAACATAGTGTCACAGCGAAGCCAATTAAAAGATCCACCCCCAAAGCACTAACATTTGGGGGAAATATCCAAAAAAAAACAAACAAGGACATTGTATCCACCAATCTGCAAGACTCCAATAAGAAACTACAGAAAGACAGGCTTTAATAAGAAACTATAGTAAGTGCAATGTTCCTCTTTGCTAGTCGTTGCTGGAGAAGAGGCTTTGAAATCTTCAATGCATTCACTCTGGATAGTGACACCAAGGTATACAGTGTGCTTGCAGATGGCACACCAGGTTTCTGGCACATGAAGAGCTCTTAATGAAGCAAATACACAGTGGGCAAGTGACAGAGGCTCTGCTTCATTGCTTACAACAGCAAGGCTTGAGCACTGTTGTCAAGTCTGATGCAACACTCAGATAACACTTAATGTGATGTAAGTACTCTGTCGACCCAACAACCCAAGAAGGAGTGTCTACAAGATTCCCTGCGAACGTCATCATGATCATATTAACATGAACAAATGGATTGATTGATTGATTGATTGATTGATTGACTGTTTGATTGATTGATTGATTGATTGATTGATTGATTGATTGATTGATTGATTGATTGATTGATTGATATTGTCTCTTCACGCCAGGAGGCGCATAACGCCGTCACATTTTTAAACAAACCCACCCTGTCCTGCGCTGCCGTTTTGGCCTCATTCCAGCTCATCCATCCAGCTTTGTTCCTCTCTTTCTCTACGGTTCTTCTCCACATGATCTTTGGCCTCCCTTTCGTCCTTCGACCCTCTGGTGTCCACCTTGTCATGCAGTCATTCTCTCCCTTTCTCCTGAATACGTGTCCTAGCCAGATCCACCACCTACGTCGTACCTCGCAGCTAATGTTTTTTTATCTCTGCTATTTCACCTACTCTCTTGTTCGTCATTCTTTGCTGTCCTCTGATCCTAAGTATCCTTCTCAGGCATTGGCATTGGAAGTTGTTTAATTTTCTTTCATCTGCCTTTGCGGTCTTCCAGGTTTCGCAACCATATAGGAGGACTGGTCGAACTTACGTCTTGAACAGACATGTCTTGGTTCTTGCTTGGTTGCCCACATTTCTGGCCACCTCTCAGTGTTCCAAAGCCTGTTTTAACATCTAGCTATAGGTAGTCTCATAGCGGTCCCATCCAAGTCAGCTCTTGGTAGTTCCGGGCCTACTTTATCTATTCCAGTCGCTTTCCCTGTCCTTGTCCTCTTCAACGCATTCTTGACCTCCCGCACTCGCCATCTTGCAAATCGATTTCCTTGATCTCTTCTACCCCTTCTTCATCCACTGGGTTTGTTGGGTTATCTCTGTTTAGTATTTCACTAAGGAGCTCAACCCATCTCTGCACACTTTCTTGTGTTTCTGTTTTGAGCACTTATTGCTTGTCCTTCAAGCCTGCTGGTTGTCTCTTCCGTTCCACAGCTGTTGTCTTCATTATGCTTTACTGGGAATATAAAATAATTGCAGTTCTTTGTTTCTACTGCTTTCAGCCGCCTTTTCCGCTGCCACAGCGGAAAAGGCGGTACTCTTCTCTCCTCTGTCTAAGTCGTTCTGATCTCGCACTTTGTTACTTTTGCCTCTTTCCTTTCCTTGACTTTTTTCCACGTTTCGTCTCCTATCTCCGGCTTGCTTTGCTGCCTTGTCTTTCCAACAACTTTCTTTGCGACTTCTCTATACGATTCGAACAGCTTATCATGTTATTCCTCTGGGTGTGCTATGTGACCTAATGCGTCAACCCTGTTCTTCACTTCAACATTGTAACTTCTTCTGATCCCTTCACTTTACAGTTTGCGTGCGTTAAACCTCTGCATGCCTTTTTCTTTCTTTCAACCCTCGACAGCTTTAGTCTTATTCTGGTTCTGACAAGATAGTGGTCGCTATATACGTCTGCTCCTCTTATCACTCTCATGTCCAGTGTTGATGTTCTCATGCGACCATTCACCATGACATGGTCGATCTGGTTCACCGTCTTCCCATCTGGTGACCTCCACGTCAGCTTGTGCGTTTCCTTTTGTGGGAACAATGTTCCGGTCACAGCTAACCCATTCGCGATGCAGAAGTCGCAGAATCTCTCTCCGTTGTTGTCTCTCTCCATGGTTCCCTATCACCTCTTCTCTGTTCGCGTTGTTGTTTCCCACCTTGGCATTCAGATCACTTATCACCACAATCATGTCGTTTTTGTTGCAGCTTGATATTGTGTCCTGCAGGATTGATGGTAGAATTCATCCCTTTCCTCATCCATTGCATCATTTGTTGGTGCGTACGTTTGTATCACTGTCAATTTTTTGTGTCTTGAGTAGAACCGAGCCTTAACAATTCTTTTGCTGATCGTGTCCAGTTCATCAGGGCTCTCTTTGCTCTTGCACTCATCATGATGGCTACTCCTCCTTGTTGTACCTTGTCATCACCTACGTACACCACTGTTTTACCACATTGCAGTGTAACTGACCCCATTCCCTTCCACCTGCTCTCACTTTTTCCTAACACTTCGATCCCATAATCTTTCATCTCCTTAGCCGCTTTTGCCGTTTTTTTTTTCATTTATGCCATTGTCCTCACGTTCCAGCACCCGATGTTAGTTTGTTGTCTGGGGTCTACTATGGGACCTATCGGCATATGGGCTTCCGGATAGCTTTAGCCCAAGAGCGTCACGACTGTCCCAGCAGCGTGAGTGCACTCCCCAGTTTGGGCTGTATCACTGAAAGTGCTTCAGGTTTCTGTAACAGTGTCCTGGGGCAGAATGTTAACCCTGCGCCCAACCCCGAAACTGGAGGGCCAGGGGATCACTCTTCGTCTGGTCTCTACCCTTCGACCTGTTCGCATGGGTGGCCCTACCATGAGTACAGTACTCCAGCCGACACAGCTCTAGGGGTCATAGAGACACACAAACTATCCCACCGCCGTAAGGTGGTGATCCCATCGGGATAGCCTGCGAATGTGGCAAAGTCTTATATTTGAGAGAAAGGGAGATCGGTGTATAATAAGGAATACGACAAAGATATACGGCTTGCACGAACTCAGATCTCAGCCGCCTCAAAGCATGCTAATAAGACCGGACACCACCCCCTTGACCGCAACCCACATTGGTACACCCGTAGCCGGGGTTAAAGAGGCCATTCACATAAGACTTCACCCTAATAACATCAATAGGAAAAACGGAATTTAAATTCCAGAAGCGTGGATACCCAAAGTGTTGCCGAGACATCGTAAGGAAAGAATCGTTCTCGGTAAATGTTATGAAAGGAAAATTCTGGTGTATGTTGCTGTGGTTATTTTAAATACTTGGATAGTATCTAGCTGCCAACGTTAAGAAAGGTAATTCGCAGGTGGGAAATGGATTACTGCACGAGGCTGGATCTTCTTGGATAGCATAAGCGGCAAAGAAGGATATACCAGTTAGCCTTTTAAATTTTTTGCTTTACTTTTGATTTTGAACCGATTTGTTCGATTTTAGAGTTCGAGACAACGTTTACGTTGTAAGACATGTTTAACGTGTTTGTGATAAAGCGACGACTTCGCTTTTTACTAATTTCTCCAGATTCTGCCGATGTGTTGGTCTTTATCGATAATCATGTTTTTATAGTGCCATATTCACAACAGTATATAAATACAGCGCTCACAATTAACTCTCGTAAAAGCATGTTCAGTTGTGGACAAAGTTATATCGACATTTAAATTTTTTAGTTTAACTCAACAAAATTTAACATTCCAATCGATAAGCCAGATGAGCTGAGTCATCAGATTTTAAACATTACGTCATTCGGTAACGCAAAGGGCAAAATACTGTCACAATTTTCGTCACGCCGGTTAGCACGTTGAGCCTGGTAAAAATATTTAACGAGAGTGGAGTGGGTCAAAACGACTGGTAAATGCCTATAATGCGCTTTCTTGTAACCTGTGCGATAGAGAATAGCAATGATTTATTTCGTATTTCCATTCACGAGCTGGCTTAAGGAGCCCTTGACATGATTAAAGGAACTGTGCACAAAGCGTGGTTCATAGCTGCACTCAAGCTATCCAGTGTAAATACGAAAGTTCATGAACTGTCAAAGCAGGTTTACAATCCGACCGCACAGTTTGTACAGACAGGCAAAGGAGTAGTCGCTGGATGCATGGGTAAAACAGTTTGACGACGGACAGGCAGGGCAGTAGTTTAGGTTTTCCGTGAGATGTTGTGCCAAGCCACTCATTTCAGTTCCCTCGTCTCTAGCCCCCAGTCCCCCATTTTTCTCCCGCTTTCTTGCTCCCCTTCCCCTTACCCGTTTACGCCTGCTACGCAGGGCTAGTGGGGAATCCTTTGTTCGGTAAAGGCCTATCTCAAGAGAGAGATCATTGAGGGCCTAATTATACAACAAAAGTGCTCAACTCTAAACAAACAAGTTTATTGCTTTGTTGCTCAGTTGTTCCCTGAGTAGAGTGCGAGAAGTCTCTAACTTTGGCGAAGGCGATTGTGGGGCGGGCGAAATACACACGCGCGCGCGCGCCAAATTTCGAGGCGACGCGACGCGAAGGGAGCGCGAAAAAAATGAGGGGAGCGCCGACGCTCCCTTCGCGTCGCGTCTCCTCGAAATTTCGCGTGCGCGCGCGTGTATTTCGCCCGCCCCACAATCGCCTTCGCCAAAATTAGAGACTACTCGCAGTCTATTCCCTGCGGGAATAACTTAACTATAAAAAAAATGTGCGATCACAGATGGCTTTTACACCCTGATGACGACAACAGTCGTTTTATTTTTTATTATTATAGTATTTTTTAAATCAGGTAACTCGGTGCAAGGACCACTTGGACAAACAGTAGCGAGGTGAAGCTGGATCTTGGTGTAGATCAGGATCAGCAATGTTGAATAAAACAAAAAACCAATTGCAAGGCTGATCGGACAGCTAAGAAGGGTAATAATTTAATTTTATTGCCCAGTATTTCGGTGAGACAAAACTCACCTTCATCAGGGGCTGTAAAAGCTAAGTAAAAATCGAATGAAACGGTTACAAGATTTAAAATGATCAAAATGAAAAGATAAATATGATTGGTTGACAAACATAAAAAGCGGAAACGTGACTAACAGCTTTTTTAAAAATAGAAATGGATTAAGTTTCATCTCGTCTGTTTATTCCGTGGGGTTCAAGTGTCTTGCCCTTTGAAATCAAAAATGCTTCTCTGGCTTTACGAATGCTGTCCCTGTTCGAGTGAATGAGTTCTAGGGGAATGAGTTCTATGTCGTTGATGGAGTGGCCAGGGAGAATGAAGTGATATGAAACGGCGGTGGGTTGATCAATGTGACGATAGGTGATCGCTTTTTCGATTGCGATCACCTATCGTCACGTGACTAACAAGCTGTTAGTCACGTTTCCGCTTTTTATGTTTGTCAACCAATCATATTTAATCTTTTCGTTTTGATCATTTTAAATCTTGTAACCGTTTCATTCGATTTTTACTTAGCTTTTACAGCCCCTGATGAAGGTGAGTTTTGTCTCACCGAAATACTGGGCAATAAAATTAAATTATTACCCTTCTTAGCTGTCCGATCAGCCTTGCAATTGGTTTTTAGTATTTTTTAGCCTTGTATATAAATCATTTTAACTTTTTTAGCGAATATTATGTCAATAATAATAATAAAGAGAGAGATCATTGAGGCCTAGAGACAGAGGATAGCATTAGTTTCACGCTTGCCTTAGTATCTCATTTTTGTTATATAAATTTTAGGCTTGCATTAGTTTTAGGATTCTTTTTATAGGATTTCTTAAGTTTGTAGTAGTTAAGGTTTAGGATATTATCAATTTTTTCAGTGTTGAAATCCTTTAGAGTAGAGCAACATAAGTTACGCTTTGCGCCCTATGTGGCTAATTTTCTATGCATTTATACGTTGTACACTGCAGATAATAATAATGGTTTTTGTTGTTTTAAAAAGATAAAAATACATATCTTATGTTACATGATGTAGAAGTTGATACTAAATTAAAAATTACATACAATGTGATAAAACTATGGATATACTGTTGGTGCGCAGGTGCGCAGGCGTTTCGCTGTATAGTTAACTTGATAAAGCTAAGTCGTATTTAAATGTTTAAGATCTATTGAAGAGTAAATTAAAATGTTGTTTGCTTGTTTGTTATACAGATGCAAGATCTGGCTGTGAGTCCCAAGATTCGAGATCCAACTTTGAACACGGTTGAGTGTGTCATAGAGGGACATGAACCAAACATGGATGCCACGGGAGTTAGTTCCCACATTAGAGGAATTCTGTGGTGTTCTTTTTTCTCTGTTATGCTACTTGGACTAATAATAGCCTTCTACGCCTTGGATTTCCTGGGAAACGATCCTGATAAGGAGGATCAGTGGCTATGTTGTGCAAACGTAGAACCTTATGAAGGAGAGGGAGAGGAAAATCAGCGTGTATGTTGTACAAACTTTGTATGTTGTGCAAACGTAACACCTAATGGTCTAGGAGATGGCTCATTGCGTACTTGTAAGCTTTGCTGTTCTAGTAAAGTTGTTGGATGTCACGAAAGAGAAGATACACTAATACGTTCTGCAAATTATTTTTGTCATTTCTTATTACTGACTGAAATTTTTACTATTATTGGTTGTTTGGTCAATTCAGGGCTTAAACATGTTCCACAAGAGTTATTTGTAATTCCTGTGATAATAATTGAGGGTTTCTTAATATGCATTGTACAATGCTGTACAAAATGTAATTTCTGTGACGAGAACAAAAACGTTTCAATTTATCGAAGGTCAGTCTTTATCGCGTTCACAAACGTAATTTCATACCACTTTTGCTGGCTGATAGTTGGCATTATGATCAACCCAGCTTGGGGAATGACTGTTTTACTGGTAGTCTGTTTTGCTGGTGCTGCCCTATTCTACTCAGTGTACGAGATTTGCAATGCAGCTGAGGGCAGTTTCATTCAACGTTGTTTGGTATTTCCAGCGGCCTTTACTGGTCTTTGTTTAGTTGCTGTTCTAACAGTGTTGGCTGGGCAGTCATTTTATGGAAAGGAGACTGCTGATGACGTAGTTAAAACTGTGATATTGTATGTTGTTGGTGTGATTTCATGGATGTTTTGGAAAGCTCCGAGTACTCCTTCCACCCAAAATAAATCAACCCA
The DNA here is from genome assembly GCA_964030785.1 of Siderastrea siderea. NCBI lineage: Eukaryota > Metazoa > Cnidaria > Anthozoa > Scleractinia > Rhizangiidae > Siderastrea > Siderastrea siderea. The sequence continues at coordinate 4,625,598 of OZ034966.1, read as the reverse complement.
AACAAACCGAAACAACTCAATCCCTACAAACCCGGATAACGTCAATCGAGATGAACCCTCGTCCTCTACATCTTCTCTTCAAGAAGAGAATGGAATAAAGCTTGGTGAAATTAAGAAAGATAATTCTGGTGGAAAACCGGAGGAGAGGAATCCATTTGTAGTTCAGCGATGACAAAAGACTTTTCATTGTAAAAATTAGTATCTACCTGAGTAAGTGCAAGAAATTTTAGGAGCAATTTGGTTGGCAATTTGTAAAGGGCGATGTTGCACTTTTTTTGTGAAACTTTCTGGCTTGCCCTCCTCGGGAGCTGCTGCTCCGCTATCCAAAGGTCATTGCTGGCACAACGTGCGCAAATGATTTGACTGTGTACCGTGCACATAGTCAAATCATTTCTCAAAGACAATTTGATGGATATCGTTACTCTTTATCGTATACAGGAGCACCAACGAGCAAATTTGAGCAAACCACTTGAAATGTAATTTTCGGCTTTCTCAGACTGTGTTTCCCGGCCTAGTAAAGGGATATTTGTGTAACTAATACGGGTTAATTTGTTCGGATTCTTTAGCTGAAAATTTAAGTCGCAGAAAATTTGTTCGGATTCTTTAGCTGAAAGTTTAAGTCGCAGAAAATTTCCTAGCTGCTGTTTGCTTTCCCCAAGCAACTTAGACTTCCAAAACAGATATTCTGCCGAAAAGAAAATTGTTGGATTGCCCTTGTGTGTAGATTAATTGCTAACTCATACCTAATCGGTACATACTGAAGTTGCCAAGCAGTCCTCTTATGACAGTGGTTCCCTAGTTTTTAATAGATCGCTACAACCTCTTGTGAAGGCATATCTTTTTCTTTTAGCCAAGCATTTTTTTTATGACAGTGGTTCCGTTTTTTTAAATAGATTGCTAGAACGTCTTGTGGAAACAGATATCTATATCTTAAAATATTGGTTTTGTCACAGTTATTACATTTATAGATACTTGCCGTTATTGTTAACTTCAGCTGGTTAACTGAAGATCTTTAGCTGTTATAAATGTTTTGTATGTTCTGTTTTACCATCTACTGGTCATTTATTCTGTTAGCTTGCTTAACGTTTTAAAGGGTTCTTATAAATTGATAAAAGCAGTATAGAAAGAACCGAATAAACCTCTTATTTACAGTGGAATCTCAGTTATTTGCGCTAGAATACATTAAAGTGTGTGATGCCCTAAGCTTTTGTCCTTATTTCACAAATTAAAATCCTCCTCCAGAATTCTATTTCCCCTCTACAATTTAATTTTTCTCTTTCTCCTCCTTTTTTTTTTTTCCTTTTGGCGGGGGGGGGGGGGGGGTCTCTATAATTCTATTATTTTCTCCACGTCTGTCTCCTCCTAGTGGCAATTGCAGTGATGGATTTAGAAGGAGGAGGAGAAAGAAGGTAACCTTCTGGATGAAAAATAAACTTTTGAAAGAGAAGGAGGAGGAGAAGAAGGAGAAAAGGAAATTGTGGAGGAGAAGGAGGAGGAGGAACAAGAAATTAAATTGTGAACGAAATTAAACTGTGGAGGAGGTAGACAAGTATGATTCTACCTTATCTTATTCACGTAATAGCTTACGACGTAATTCACTTGAATTTACTGCTCCCAAAATAATGATACCCACAGCAATTTATTGACATTTACCTACATTTATGTCCTGTCCACAAAATAATGAGATTCTACCACTAAAAGGAGGTTAATTCGACCCCTGGCATGGCCTGTTTACCTAGAACCGAAATCTGGGATCATTACCCCGGATCAGCAGAAGTTAATGATGTAGGTACGTATTAAAGTATGTAAAAATAGGTTTTATATATTTGAATGTATATTAACCGACTTTCACAGTAAGAGTGAACACTAGTGATTAAAGTTCCCCCTGCTCTATAGCTAGTGTAAACGGAAGTGTCATAAATCAACAGTGTATGTACATAGTTTCGTTGCGGTATTAGAGCAGTTTTCAAATAAATGTCGAGAGCAATGTTGTGTTTGCTTTGGTTTTGCTTTACTTCGCTCTGTGATTGGTCAAAAAAGCTCGCGCCACTTTCTCAACCAATCAGACAATCCTGAATAGCTCCAAAGCGTTTTCCCGCGCTTGACACTAATGACTTGTATTTGTTTCAATTTCTGATTAGTTTATTTTGTGTTTTGTTCGTGTTATGATTGGTTCGAGTAATTACTTTGGTTTTGGTTATACGACACTCATTTGAAAACCGCTCTAAATAAACGCGATTCCCTCTGGCGTCATTTGTGCGTGCTCATGTCTGACTGAATTTGCCAAACCATACCTGCAGCTACTGTAACCAGCAAGGCTAGCTAACTGACCCGCCAAGGCTAGCTCTGCTGAATTCTGTGGTTCCCCAGCTTGCAGTCTATTGTGGCAGTACAGCTGAGATTGCCCTTTGACCCAGAGACACATACAAAAGACCCTTCATGTCTTTCAAGCACCATCCGAACACTTGTCTTGTTTTGAAAATCAAGTTTGCTCAGCAAAAGAGGCCAATTTCTCCCCACTCTACCCCTCCCCCATTTGGGCCTTTTAACCGACAGATTTGAATGACTTTTTTTCAACAATTTTTCCCTCGTGGAATTTATAGTAGCCTTCACCATGTTGAACGAAAAAATTTTTTTATCCTTTTTACACCTTAAAGCTTATTAATTATGTATTCATTTTCAGGTCAATTTAGAACTCAATTAGCCTGGCTCAAGAAATTGCTTATATTTTGAGATGTAATTTTCTCGAAAAGGCTGTAACTAGCAAAACACTGTACAAGCGATCAATGTTTCTCTCATATTCTTTTTATTCAAAATTAAGCTTAAGAACTAAATTTTGCTTTTAAACAAATAGAACAACCGCTTTAACTTCTATCGCAGTTACTGAGACATTTGGCAGTTGATTGAGGGAAGGGTAAAACTTGCCCAGAGGGCCATTTGTGAAAAAACGGTAGTATTGTCTTGCGCGGGGGAGTTCCTTGTTTACAAAAATTCCAGAGCTGTCACTCACTCCTCCACATTTTAGCAGGTGTAAAATTAATATTTCATCGATAACGACATGAAATATGAGCTTGCAATAAAGAAAATAAGCTTTATAGGTACATTTTTTACTCTAAATTAACTAAAAATATTTATTCAGTCAAAAGTACGATGTTAAACTTCAAATTCGAAGTCTTGGTACAATTGTTATGTCCCTCAAGAGGTACGCTTGTCGACCATCAATTGTTTCTTTCCAACACGGTTTTAAACAAAATTAAGCAAGGTCGGGCAATTGTTCTTGGAACGAAATTACAGGTGAAAAAGTTAAAAACCAAACTTGAATCTGCATTTTGCTACGAGCTACCTTTTCGTAACTATTCAACAAACGATCCGACACCGAAATGAACACTTTGGTTGACTCAGCTGTAATAAACTGCACTTCAAGCGCTTCCTGAAAACCAACAACGGCTACTTCTGTTAAACTAACAAGTAATAATGCAAGAAAATAACGTCAACCAACCTCCTGCCATTTGGGATTCTTAAAACGTGTTATGTTTCATTTGCAATATTTGTTTCAGCTGTTTGAGTGGCACGCCTGTGAAATAGCTGGTCTGTCGTAAGGCAGTACCGAGGATAGCTAAGCGCGTTAACCACTGTAATCATCAATTTACATTTTACATTTTTACATTTTACCACTAAATCTCACTGCCCTTTTTTTTTCTGCATTTCCTTGTTTTCCACAACAGCAGATAAAGCTGCTGTTGTGAAATTTTAAAATGCATTCTATTCTTTGTTGGTCTTACCGATCCAACTCCATTTTTAACATTGAACTTTCAGTTGAGCTGTATTGAATTTAAATTCTCAGCTTGCTGTTTTATAGTTTTGTTTCAAGGTACCGGCAGTTTAATCTCTTTCAGCGACTACTTTCACGAGCCAGGGTGAAATGTCTGTTCGGGAAACCTTAATCTCCTCAGGAAATTTGGATTTCATTGTGATCAAAAACTACTAGAGGTTTCTTCGCCAAAATGTCACCTTGAAATTTCATTACATGGCAAAATTGATTCCTTTTGTTTTCGGAGCGGACAAGTTTGTTGTTTAGGGTGTGAAATAAGTTCAGCCAGCATTTTCGGAAGGCAAACAGCAGCTCGGAAATTTGGCCAATGTGATTCTGTTCCCAAAAAAATTCAGCTAAAGAAACCGAACAGATCAACCCTTCTTAACTTTCACAAACATCCATTTAAAGGTCTTGAAACAATCACATAAACTGACGGGAAACGACATTTAAAGTATTCTACTTGAATGTTCTCGTTGGGTGCCCCTGACAAGCCACAATCTTCATGAAATCCAGTTTAAATCTGAGTCTTAATTCAAACTCTCTTAAGACCGCGACCTCAAGGAAGCAATCACCTCCAGATGGCTGTCGTTTATAAGAGATTCAACTGTTAGTTGTCTCTCGTGAGAAAGGAAATAATTTTAAATTTTTTTAAGACACCGGATGTCTTAAGTATAAATGCATGGCTTATTTTCTCTTTCGTTTGATAATGTGAGGACTGCATTTCAGTTATTTTCCTTTAATTGGAAGAAATTAATCCACAGCTGCAAGATGGGGAGCTTTTCTTTTTACCCCGTTCACTTTTAGTGTCAATTCTTGAGTCATAAATGCGTCCTGACTTTTAAATGAAACCGGCTTAATTCAAATCGTCGCATTTTCCTTTATTAACCCCATTTATATTTAGCTTCACAATCAAATCTCGAGTCGTTGATTTAAATGAAACTTAACTCTGAAGTTGAACCCGAAAGTGTGACCACGGATACAAATGTAAGCTGTCCAGCGGTACTTTGAAATAATGCTTGTTGTTGCATGTTTCAGGTCGTAAAAAAAAATTGGGATTTTGCAAAGATTTTCTATGGGGAATTGCAGGATTAATCTGTGTTTTTTTGTTACCCCTTTCTGATGTAAAAAGTCACTAGCCAGCAAGAACAACACTGTTATTGAGATTCATCGAGCAGATGGCGCATGGACGAACTTTCAACTGACAGAAATTTCCTTTTACATTCCTAACAGCCGAGGTTAAAATCGTCCCACAAATTGCATGACATGTCAGTTTATTTAGCATTTTGGTCATAATTTTCAATATAGAACAAAAGCAGACGCAATTAAGTTTCAACATTTGGCAATAAAATCTTTTGTATATGATTGACAGCTTTTTCGGGATAAGTCACTCGTAATGCACCTGTAAGCTTGCAAGACTGATGACACCTTTCACAAAACACGAGCGGGCAAAAGTGTGCAAATTATTGCAAATCTAGATTAAAAACGAAAATTAACGCTGTTTTCCACCCTCTAAGTTTTTGGAGACTGATGAAGCAGTTACAACAAATGACTTTATTAAAATTTCTCTCAGTCTCCACTTCGTATACCGGTATGTTGTGAAAGAGTTGCAAACGCATCCGGGCAGAAAACAAAACTTGCCTTGTGAAAATAAAAACTGAAAAACCTTCATAGTTGACCAAAATGCTAAGTAGTTTTATTTTTACTGTTTTCATTTTGGGAAAAGGATTTACATTTTCAGTGGAAAAGTTGTTGTTGAGTTTGTTCCGGGATTACGTTAGGAATAACACTTTCTTCATTTCACACCTTTGGGTTGTGAAATACAAATTTGGTCGTACTTTAGTGACGATACGTTGCTGACTCTAGCGTACCCTACACGAGCTGGCTTTCAAAATGTTACGAAACCAAAATGATGCATGTTTCACTAGTAATGTGCACGCATGTTGTTTGTCAAACAATGCTGTTGTGATAAACAACTGAGGGTGAAGGCCCCTTTTAGACACAGGTCTTCTTGTTGCTTTTGCGGAAATCACTCCTAAATCCCTTGGCGTTTGCCTAGAGTTATTCTCTATAACTCACCTTAGTTTAGATTTAATTCGGTGTAATCTTAAAAGAGTTCTTCTGGATTTTTTCGAGCTTTTGTTGTTAGCCTCATGTTCTCCTTGTCATCAATGTTGCTGTTATTTTGAACTTGCCGAGAATCTTGAATAAATTAATATTTTATAACTGATGTTCTTTTCTTTGCTGTTGATTCCCTGCTAGCAGAGGCCCCTTTTCCTTTGTATTCGCTGAGCTGACGGGCGGGACGAAAAGCGACCTCTGCCATGGGTCGAAACTCCCTTTGATTCAACCGCCGTCCATGGTCGTGGACGGCAGTTTCCGAAACGCATGCTCCCTGTATTGTTTGCTGATCGTGACTTGAGCCCACTGTATCTCGCGCCTTCCTTTACAGTTATTCCGCTGTCATTTAGTGAGCCCGCATAGTAACATGCCGTCCTGGAAAGAGAGCAAAACTCGTGAAGAGTTACAAAGTGTACTTTCTCTCGTTTTTGTTAACATGGACGACGGAAAGATAAACAATCGAAAGAAGAAGCTCTAAGAAACACTCGACAAGTTAAGGAATGGAATTTAGAGCGAAGAAAACATCTGTCAAGGCGAAGGACAACCTTCCACCTCCAAATATTTTTCGAGATACGGACTTTCTGTGAAATGCTCCAGCACTTCTACGAGTCTACGGTAGAGTAAATTACACATTTCATTGTAAGCTTGTATCGAAATCGCTTTTTAATTGAGGGATTCTTCATATTCCTTACAGTTTTCGTAAAAATTTTGAAAAACGTGCACAGTTCGCATCACCAAATGCTCTTCAAAATAACTTGCACATCGAGCGATCGCTTGCGCGTAGCTTCCCTCGAAGAAAGAATTGAACGCGTTTGGTCTTCAGAAACAAGTGAAGGCGTGTTTTAATAAATGTATTATTTAGAAAAGCTTACTGTCTCTTCTTCTGTGTACCTTCATTAAAAAAATTTCGAAGAGTAGTAATCTGACCTAAACAGACACAAATGCTCTGTTGTGGTTTGATTTCACGCGCGAGACAACATGAGAAATCTCTTGCGGAAATTTTCAAAATTTTGACTTTGAGATTGTATTTTTGGATAATTCTTAATTGACAACTGGTGTATTTTATTTAAAAGTGAGAAAATTTAACTATTCTAGATCAAGTGAGTGTTGTTTTTTCGAACCTATAAATTGTCCTTTCGTACTGCACATGGATTGTTTATGACCAACTGCTAATTTAGTGAAACGGTCATAAAACACGCAGCCTTCAATGGGTTAAATTATCTTTGATTCCTGGAGTTGTTGTCATGTTAAAAAAGCTTCCTTGTCCAGATAACTTGAAATTAATACCGTAGATTAGACAACAACTATCTCTAGACGAGCTGTGCAGGTGTTTTTTGGCGCGCTAGTTGAGAAAGGTGCGAGTCGTCAGCTGATCACGTGCTAAAAGCATCACGTGACGTTTCGGTCGCTAAGTAGCCGTGGCGCATGCTCAACACAGCTCATTTCGACCCATGGCAGAGGTCGCTTTTCGTCCCGCCCGTCAGCTCAGCGAATACAAAGGAAAAGGGGCCTCTGCTAGCAGGGAATGCTGTTGAAAGTTTGGCAAATAAAAAACTAGGGACCGACTTTTCAGGCTAAGCAGGCGTTCCACGGAAGAAAGCAGGCGAACTCGTTTGGAAGACACTGTTTTGCACATTAGATCAACCGTGAAATTGCCTGACATAGGACCCTTGTTTACTTTATGCTACTTTTTATTTAAAAATTAGAAATATGTTAAGTGGTGTGAAACACCCTTTTCTAGAAGAACTCTGTTCTTTGTTTGCCTGTAAATTTTTGTGCGAAGGCACTTGTATTCTAAGTTCTCCGGCGTCTGCACAAAAACTGTAAGTATTCCGAGGTCTGTCGCACTCCATATTTTGAAAATATTTTCACTTTTCTGTAAAGTTCCAAATTTAACTTAAAGAAGCAACATGAGTCACCTGGGAAAAACCATCCATTAGAACATTATATCGATTTATCTCTCTTAAAGGAGCTACGTCACTTATAACGCATCTTTTTGCAATTTGTCATTCGTAATCCGTCTCAATCTCTCTCAGTCGTAGCCATCCTTGTTTAGTTTTGGTTTATTATTTCTTCTTTGGTGTTTTTCGACCTTAGGAAACTATTATTTCGAGGCTTCCTTCAATTTGAAAGTAATTTTGTCGGATCAGAAAAGTGAACGAAAATACTAGGAGCAGTGGTCTGGTGGTTACTGAGAGCGTTGGACTTCAGATCTGAAGGTCGGTGGTTCGAGGCCCAGTCCCTGCCATCGTGTTGTTTCCTTAGACAAGAAACTTTACACCACATTGTCTCTCTCTCCACCCAGGTGTATAAATGGGTACCTGCCGGGGGTAACCCCACAATGGACTAGCGTCTCGTCCAGGGGGGGAGTAGAAATACTCTCAGTTGGTTCATGCTACAGAAACCGTGTTAAGCTCGATCCTGCCGTGTGGGTGTCCTGTGGTTCGTATGCGACTTTACATTTTTTTACAACTGACATTTTGTTTTACGATTTGGTTTGCTTACGCCCGTCATTTATCTTGGGGTTTCCACCATTATTTTAGATTATGTAAGTTATCCTCTTAGTAGAAGTAATACCTATTTTCACACTAACGGTAGATTTAGTACAGCGCAAAATTTTGGCGTGCTCCCATTGGTCGAAATCGATCACGTGACGCGATAGTGTCTCTCCTCAGCGGGCGCCAATCAGCGAATAGTGCCCGTTTTTGACAATTTCGCTCAAAATTTAGCGTTGTATAATAAAAGCAATGGAGTCCTTCTGTCTTAGGCCCTGTGTGTGATAGGTTCACTCGGAAATTTGATGTTCAAACTTCACATAAGCCCTCGAGCTACGTTCTCGGGTAATATTTGTTGTGAACATCAAATTTCCTCGGGCAGCTATCACACAATACTGCCTTCGACAAAAGGACTCTATTGTTCAAATATTGCAAGCAATTAACGATTACAGAAGACTGTCAAAACATGTCTTGCAAACTTAAAATAAAAAAGTAAAGTTGTCAATATATTCTAAGAATAATTGCGAGTCTGCTACAGTGACTTTCATGAGGATTTGGTTTCTGTTTTCCTCATTGTAACATATATAATAAACACCTTAGTTCTTTATAGATCAGATTGCCGAATTACAATGTGTTTAGTTAACCCCAAATCTATATGATGTCGTTTTTCATCTAATAATTGACATGTAAGTTATGTTGTATATCATATCAAATTTAAATGCATTGAAAATAACCCTTATGTTAAGTTAATTTGTTACCTATTTCTTATCATATATTTAAACCGTGCAAACTAAACAAATGCTGCCATCGAAGGAACTAAATCTTGTGGATCAGCCAACATACTCTTCTTCCTGGCTTTCCCCGGGGTCTGGTTTTTCGAATAACAAAGTTTTTCTTTGTTTCTCCTGTTCAAAGCAGTTTTCACTGCCTAACTTAAGTTGTTAAAGGAGCTATGTCATTCGTAATCCGTCTCAATCTCCCTCAGTCGTAACCATCCTTGTTTAGTTTTGCTTAATTATTACTTCTTTGGTGTTTTTCTACCCTAGGAAACTATTATTTTCAGGTTTCCGTTAATGAGAAAATATAATTTTGTCAGATCAGAAAAATGAATGAAAACGCCGTGACATAGTTCCTTTAATTGCTCTTAGTCAGTTACAAAATCAGAACGAATATACCTTTTTCTTCTTAACCCTCTAAGCCCTAGCACTAACTTAACTTTAATGAGTTTTATATTGCGCAAACATCAATGTGGCATTTTCGAATGCGCATTACAATACATTTGAAATAAAAATAAAAAAATTGGGTAAAATTACAAATTAACATATCGTGTAAAAATCAGTTAAATATATGTAAGACAAATTTGAATAAAACAGCTGAGAGAAGCACCCCCCCCCCCTTCGAACTCCCCACCCCGTGCCCTCCTTCTATCCATTAAAATCTATATGTAATTTATAATTTAAAAGCTATCTTAAATAAATATGTTTTCACTTGAGTCCCGCCTGAGTCTTAAAAATTCCAACGCTAGTGCTATTGCGTATTTGTTCCGGCAATGCATTCCATAATTTAGGGGCAGCATACATAAATGCTCTGTCTCCGAGGGTTGTGTATGACTTCGCAGGTGGGAGTGTTAGGAGCAGAGAGTTATTTGATCTTAAGTTGTAACTACCACAGTCCTTTACTTTTAAAAGTTCTCTCAGATAAACAGGCCCTTGTTGGTGAAGTGATTTAAAAGTTAGTAACAATATCTTAAAATCTATCCGATACTTAATTGGCAGCCAATGCAATGAATGCAGTAGCGGAGTGATGTGGCAGAATTTGGATTCATTGAAGATTAAGCGTGCTGCTGCATTTTGTACTCTCTGTAGTTTGGCCAGCTGATAAGCAGGTAGCCCATACATAAGACTGTTGCAGTAGTCTAAGCGGCAGGATATAAATGCGTGGATAAGAGTTTCGATGTTCTCCCTTGACAAACATCTTCTAATGCGCTTAAAGTGAAAATGAAATTTCTGTTTACACTGATTGTCACTACTTGTTCAAACATTCAAGTGATGAGAATAAAGGAATTGATCACCAAGGATGAGACGTCTTGATATATAGACAAATTCTCCTGACTTGTTCCATAAGAAATGTATGGGGAGAACAGTAAGGAGAATATGGATTTTATGTCAGGGCTTAAAGGGTAACATCCACCCAGAAATTTTACACAATTTCAATGCAATAAAATAAAATCCGGTTGATAAGGCTCAAATTTACAAGCAAGGATTTTGGTCCACAAGTTGTGCAAAACGTATTATTATTATACTGACTATAGCCCATCCAAGATACAAGCATATCATATCTCCTAGAATGCAATTTCTTTAGTAAAGATATGCTGGATCCACTAAAGTAACAGTTATGAGGCTAAAGGTTATGCATCAGTCAATTCCAGCTGCGCCCATACCCCCCCGGCTAACCCCCGGGCATTAGCATTTTTTTCTCTCCGATGGCAAATTCCCGGGGGTAGGGACACTTTAGCTGCCAAATGCCCCGCGGTGTGGACGAAGGAAGAGGGCAAATGCCCCGCCCCCGGGATCGTACGTCCCCAATCAACACTGCAGCAGTTTTCATTCATTGCACAATAAAGAAAGTTGATTGTTACTTTAATGATTTGTTTTAAACAGTTCGCTAGTAAAAAGAAATCTTGACATTATAAAAGTCTGTTGTATTAAACGTCATCTGTTGTGAATATTTTAATAATATGCAAAAGTATAAAACGACGATCCCTATACACATGTTTAGAATTTAAGAATCATCGCAACTAAATTTTATTTAAATCCTTAAGAAGAATGTGTACGTCGATTCACGTTGATCGTTCCCGATCTCGCTATATTAAGTGATAGTTGTGCCTTGATGAGCAATGAAGAAATGCATAAAATCGAGAAAACCTCCACAAGTTTGTCCAGTCCTTGGCAGACGATCCAATCTGCGACGAACTGCTGGTCCTTTGCGATAAAATCCTCCATGTTTGGATTTCGAGTCGGAAACCACATGAGTGTCAAAAGCCCGGGGCCGGGGGTAGGCAAATGCCCGACCCTTGGGCCGTGCCAAATTTGCTAATGCCCCACCCCCGGGACTGACAAGGCACGCAAATGCCCTGCAGTTGCCCGGGGGGGGATGGGCGCAGCTGGAATTGACTGATGCATTACAACTGAGATCTTACGGTTGTGAGGTTAAACCTAGAACTCGATTAGCATGATTTCTGCCATCGACTACCACGGCCTTGAATTTAACCCGGTCTACTCTTGCGATACCGGGGTTTGCTTGGCTAACAAGGAAATCTTAAGTGTGACCATTCAAAAGCAATGAAAGCGATAGAGCAGAGAAATGCAACTGTAGGTAGCTAGGTAGGTTAAGTTGCACACGAGCTAAGGAGACCTTCATGGCGGGAGCTTAACCCGGTTTTTGTAGCATGAAGCAACTGAGAGTATTGCTACTCCCCCCTGGACGGGATGCTAGTGCATCGCAGGGTTACCCCCAGCAGTATGTCTTCGGTAATACACCACTGCTCCCCCCACAAATGCAACTGTAGTCTTGAAAAGGAGGCTAAAAAATTGTGATGCTTCAGTGCGATTTGAATAAATGACATTTGAAATATCTGTGTAAATAAGTTAACACTGAACCAGGGCATGCAGTTCACAAGTTCAAAACAAATAAAAACGATTTTGTGAAGTAAATATGGTTAATTGATATTAACCTTTGGAAATCGCAATAAAAACTGCTTTTCAGTGATCATTACAAATTCTAATCGATAACAAAGAAGCTTATTTAACGTTATAACCGTTTAATCAATTTAGAATATTAAACCTGTAATTAGCCGAAGCAGGCTCTATTGTTGTTAATTTTCGATATCTCACCCCTTAGTGTGTGCAATATGTTTCTTGACTGATATATAATAGCATATCACAGAACACTTCTCTGCTATATTTGGCTTCAATCCTTTTATCCCTCCGGGCCTAATAAATATCTTAATTTGAGTAGAGTTTGGCAAATTAATAAGAGTCACAAGTGATTATAAATTGTAATTGTGATGCTCATGTTGATAAGAAAATTCAATTAGTTTAAAATAAATAAGTGTCTTGCTTAGTGTTTTATAAGGTAATGAAAATCATTATAAACGTCGTTACTACGAAAATCGAGTGTTTACAAACCAAAAAAACCGCTCAAAATCATTGCATATAAAGATGACCAAAGTCATAAGGTAATTAATCAAATAAGTCTCAGTTGTTTACAGTATACAAACTTACTAATCTGATTTCGCAATCAAGCCTCGTACGCACTTCAAACTAATTGTGGACATTAAAGTCACGTGACCAACCATGCAGAAGTCTGGCCTGTAAAGATTGAGAAATCTCTGTCTCAAGAAAAAATGTTAATCAGAATTACGTCTCCTGCCATAAAAATTGTAAATCCTTAGTTAACAGCTGATCAAAAAAGAGATTTTTGCACGGAAATGATTTTATCGCCGACTCTTCACATCCATGTTGCTTCTGAAAATTCAATGGCGTTTTTAATAACTAGTTTAGGAGTGAAACTCGAAAAGTTTTTTTAACGCTATAAAGAAGCTGAGAAGAGTATAAAATGAGGTTACGATACCCAGCGGCTGAAAGTTAAAGAAAGTAATTAACTTTATCGTTCGTCTTCTTTTGATGTCATTGTGACGATTGTTTGGAATCTGTCATTGCCAGGGGCGAAAAGCGGCGAAAGAAAGACTAATAGAAGAATAGGAGAGCGGCAGATATAAAAAAACTGTTATATCACTTTGTGGTGCGGTAATAGCGAGGTTTATTCTAAACAGTACGGTGTAAAATGGCATGTAGATGTGCAAAACAAATTCGTGACTTTTCTTGTTTACAATTGAACGTTCTTTACTTTTTCGACGAAAAATTGTTATTTCGGTTCCACTTCCGTGTCGGTGAATGCGGACGGATTAAAATGATGTAAATAAGCTATTTACGACAATTCTTTAAGCGGCGGTGTAATCAAAGGAAATCCGACGTTAATTTTGATAAAAAATAAGGCATATTTATTTGACGTATTCGTCTAGTTATTGATAAGGACAAGAAATAATGACTTTGTAGTGTTTTGCACACACGATTATGTGTCAGTATTTGTTAGTGGCAAGCTGGGATAAAGGAGAATGTTTACTTTGGTTTATGAGTACAATTTGTTTTATTTGCCATTGAAATTTAATCAAGCACTTCTACAATATATAGTAAAAAATATTAAAACATCTTGTGACGGACTGTGCCGTATTGTTTTGGCGTGTGTATTCAAAAGCTTTTGAGGGTGAATTTTTGCCAAGTGCATTCCCCGGTTGTAAATCTTATCTTAAGAGGCCTATTATACTTGATAAAGTAATTAAAATTCAAGCTATTGACAACATTTGTTTATATGTTCGTTCAAAATAAACCTCCTGTCTGCCAAGTCAATGAGACAGACTGTGCCGACAGAGTCGGTTTGAGATAGCGGCATGCTTTTATGCTTCAAGTGGGGTCGTTAAGGGAGTCCTGAACTGTTCTAACTCCTGATAAATTTCCAAGAAACTGTGGTCTACTCTGCTTAGTAATGCATAGTCAGGACTTAAAAGAAATCAAGTAATAAACAGAGAAAGTTCTAGCGCAATGTTCAAGATGACTTTTGGCTTCTTTAATTAGATAAGTACAGGTTCAAATGATCAAAGGATAGCGCGCACCTTGTTCTTTAGTCTTCTTTTGTTTTTTATTCAGAATGAGCGGTAGAAAGCAGCGGTTGAGTTTGTGGTTGCACACAAAACAGGTCGGTATGGGGTCGCTCATTGAGGGCACCTCCACAACGAATCTGCCTCGGCAATGATCGAGGGCGTGTAGACTCAACCAGCTACAAAGTTTTTTGGTTGTGGATTAACACGTTAAAGATAGAAAAGTGGTGTATCTTAGGTTCGTAATTTTTTGTTTATTTGATAGGATCACATAAGTATGGCACTTTTATTTATAGTGATGCAATAAATTGACTTTCAACTTCTTCAAAGAGGGTAGCATCATACGTTTACTTTAATTCAGTGTCCTCTGCTTTTAGTTTGTTGAGGTCCTGGGTAGACGGTATAGTCACCAACTTTCCGTTTACAATTTAAGGGCGTCTATTGAGAATTGTAGATACAACACCAACCGTATTTTGTCCATAAAAGTGAATTCTTTGGTTTGAATCTTGTCTCAGAAGTCGCTGTTTCGATGCTTTGATTTAAATCAGGCAGAGATGGTTACAGAGAGATAAGAGCTTGCGGATTTAATATGTTGCTTCAAAGAAATACCCCTTTAAGTTAGTTGATAGATTTAGTTGTTTTTGAGTGAGTCATATTATTCTGATCTCCATGCAGTTCTCAGCACTACTACCAGTCATTACATCCAAGAATTTTCAGCTCTTGGCCTTACGAACAAAATGTAGCCACCGAGTCCAACAAATTGTCTAAAGCATATGAAACACTAAAAATAATTAACTGATACAGAGTTGTAGCTTTATTTCCGAATAAACCAACTATAGGACTGCGTTGATACATCAACAACAATTGTGTTTACGTGAAGAGAAAAACCAGCAAAGAGCCAGTACCACTAAAATGTTACTCAAAAATGCACTTGTGAACCAGAAGTTTGTTAAGTTCTTCTTCATTTCAAAATATACAGTCAAATGAAATGGAAACCACAGTAAACTCCATGATCTCTGATCTAGTTAACTATTTTGTAGTATTAAGACCATGTTTTGAAGACCGCGAAATTTCTTCTTAATGATAAGGAATTCTAACACTTGTGAACGAATTTCAGTTTTCTTCCTGAGAGAAGAAAAAAAATTAGGATTCTTTGCCGCTTTAGCAGCCTAATTATTTATAATTTCAGCTCGGCAAATTTTCTTCAATGTTCCTAGATGTTCCATTTCCGACACAATGCATGAACTCTCGTCGACAGTAAAAGATTCAGGTCGCGTTATATGTGATTTAAAGTAGCTTACCGATTCCCCTGCTAAATCACGGTAATGTGTCCAAATAAACTTACCCGATTACAATTTGATCTTGTATCTCATAGCGTCTACATCTCCCGCTTGTAGTAATTCAGCCGAGTTCCCGACCTTTTCACTAGTTACGTGCTGACTAACCGAAAATCATTTTCAAATGGGCACCATGTTGAAGATGTGAAATACCGCAACCAGGCAACAAATTTTACTAAGCTGTTGCATTTTTCTCCCAGCTAATAATTTATTGTTGATATAGTCAATGTAGATTCATGTCACGGTCCGTTTAAGAATTCAGCCTTTCTGGTTACTTTGCTGCAGTGTAAACCGGCACGATTTACCCTTTCTGGCCCTCTCAGAGTCAGACTTCGCTTTATGGCTGCAGTTGTACGATAAATGGTAATGAACAGTACTTTATTCTGGTCTTGTTTATTATCCTTTGCAAGGTGGTTCAAACTTTTGAGTAAGTGGATGAAATCCTAAAGTGTGACCATTCAAATGAAAGCTACTGAGCAATACTTTCTCGTGGTGCTCTTTATTACGCCGGCTGTACAAGGTAATTGTAACTTTTTGCCTGTGGACGAAATCCTAAAGTGTGATCCCCGATCGCTTTACATCACCAATATTTTCAAAGTTAAGATATTTATTACCTTTGAAGCCTTGGTGCTCTAACGCAGTTTCTAATAATGAGCTACAAAATAACGGCAAAGGATCAAAACAGGTTAGACGGATGGAAAGCAAGTGAAAGAGGAATAATCACAAAATAGTTCTCCTCCCTACCTATTTCTTTGCCAAGAAGTGTGACATAAAATAAAACAAAATTGGGTGAAATAAACTAAACTAAACTAAACTAAACTGAATAATGAAATTGGGAGAGAAATGCAATATCACAAGTAGTGTGATTTCATTCCAATCAAATATACGTCAGTATCAACCTAATGTCCCTACACAAAAGTGATACACCATCTGAAAGTTATTGATTAGCTTGTTTCAAAGATTATGTTTTCCCCTTCAGTTGGAGAAAACGTTGCATGCTTCTACAAGTTTTAATCTTTAATAAAATTCAGGCTCTGTCGGCTCCATGTAAGTGGGGGGGGGGGGGAGTCAGGGGGGGACTAGAGGACTTGATTAGATGCTTCGGAGGATCAACGTTCAGTATTTATTAACAACCTGTCGTATTTCGTCGTTTGGTCGTTAGTTTGGGGGCATCGTTGTTTCCATTTGGAAATATCTACATATTTACGCATCAGGTTTGTTCGACCACCCGGGGAACGACCTTTACTATAATTTCTATATATATATATATTAAACATTCTTATTTAGTTTTTTTTTTTAATTCATTGTAGTTTTTTTATTTTTGGTTTATTTTATTCATTTGTTAGTTTTTTTTCTGGGTGGGGGAAGGTTAATAATTTGATTTGGGTCCTTCGAAAGTTGTTTTTCTATTAATCATTCGTCGTATGATCATGCGAATACCGCAGAAGCTTGTATTTACGTAGGTGTTTTTTTTTTGGACAGGGTATCTTCTGTCACCTCCATTTTGAATAACGAGAAGGCCATGGAATCTGGTTGAGATTCAGTTCGGCTCCACCACTTTATACGCAGAAATGCACGGCCCTAGGATCTCTACGAAGCCTTGCCATAATCTCTCTTTCAAGAAAACAAATATGGCCTTGAAACAACCCTGGTGTGGTTGGTCAAGTGTTGTGGCTCTATCAAGTAAGGTAAAAAATGAAGATTTCTCATACCAAAAATTGCTTTATGTAAGGAGTCACATACTTCTTTAAGTTTGATTGAACACGATTTAGGAAGGAAGTTTCTAATATATGTGCACATAAGATACAAATGCCTTTTCTAGCAAAGGGTACATTGTACTTACTACTCCGCAAACGAAGCATGGCCTAACCATGATCTAAAACTTGTGGGATTTTCTACTTTAAGGCAATGAACTCAGTGCCACATATAATAAGCACCACGACCTTGTTAAGGTAATTCCATCGACTGAAGAAGTTACGATGAAATTGATGAAAATTTTGCTTACTTGTGAATTTTGTCTAGTACACAAAAGAGGGGAGCCACAAGCCTGTTTTCACGTTATATACCTCGGCTCTGTCGTTCAAAAGCCGGTTAATTCGACCCGTGATTAAAAGTTCCAAGATTCCTTTTTCTCTTGTTGAAAATAGTTTTCATAGCTAATTTCAAGTGGCCTTTCAAAAGCAACCAAAGTCAAAACGTAGGGCAGAAATAGTTTACAGGAATCCTTGGCTGTAAGACTGAATTAAACACTGCCTTTAATCCAGGGCTCTTAAAAGCTAGAATTAATCTGTGAGCCGTTAGTTTCAGAATTCTTTACAATATTCTGTTTTTCGAAGTCGCAAAAATGAAAAACCGCAAGAACTTCAAACCAAACCAAACCATAGTTGCTAGAATTAAATCTCTGAATTCTCCTAAGGCCCTCGCATTTTCAGTATTTACAATACAGTAAAAAATGCCATGGGTTTTGTAAAATTGCGTCACCTGCACATTTGCGTAACTACTTGTCGAAAGGTGATCCCCAACGAAACGCCCGGGGTTAAAAGTTGCTATTGAATGAATCTTTCATTCAATATTTCGTGGAAGGCTAAGCTTGTTTTCACCGCTAAATGTTTTGTTTCGACAAGATTGACCAAGTGTAGATTCTAGCGTTTTTGTTCTTTGTATGAGTTAGATTTCAAATGCGTAAATTGAATCAAAAGGCCGAACTTTATGACAAACTTTTCGTAACCAAATAAATTCTTTATCATGCGTGTAATTTACTCTGGGAGTTTTCCATTTGTTTTCATCTTTTAAATGGCGTATTTTGATACGTACAATGTCCTAAACCCTCTTCAAAATTGTTGCTTACAACAATCGGTCGCGTCATCAGTTTTTCACAGGGTCCCCTAAAACCTTCAAATATAAGTTTCATTGAGGCATTGCAATAACCTAGCCCTGTCCCCAAGAAAACCACGCTCAAAATATAAGCCCTCTTCCGTTCCCACCCCGATAGGATATCATTAAGCAATCAAGCAATCATCCAGTGACCTTTAAAAACCTTCTACGACGAAACTGTCGTAAAACTATAAGACGGTGCCCCACAGGCCCGTCTAACTGAAAGGGCACTAAAAGCACCTGCATGCTTCTAGTGAAACACCTAAAAACAGATTGCAATAGTGATTTCGAGAGAATTTTCTCAAATTGAAGCACGAAAAATTTTTAAAATTTGGATATATCAAGGAGAGACATATTTTCTTAACATGAAAAAAGGGGACTGAGGTTAGGAGAAAACGACCAGTTATTTCCCTGCCGAGCTCAGCCTGAAAGAAATCCCGCGGTGTCCGTATGTGCCCATGCCAATCGCGCGAGAAATCAGTAAGAGAAGCAAAAATACGATGCGCATGCAATTCAATGGAATCACCTTAACACTGAGAAGGTCGTTGAACGATGTACTAAAATAATTGTTGTCAGAGGCCTGGGACAGTTAATTCGTCATGAGCCAGTTGGCAAACAGCCCTTTTTTCAGTTGCAAAACTTATCACCTTTGAACAATTTCAAAGGACTCGCTACTTGTTAACCAGCCGTCGCCATGGCGACCGCCGGTTTATAAATTGGGCTCGGAATTTGTGCTCCGTCACTTGTCCTAGTCATCCGGTTTTGTCTCGGCCAACACAGTCTACGTTAACTTTCGGTTTTCTTAAACATAACCTGAAACTTTTCGTTTTCGTTATGACCTCATGTAGTCGTTACGTCATGATTAGGTCACATAAGGTAAGCAAAACTAAATTGTGTCATAGTGCACCTTCAACGTTACTTGCAATATGTGAACGTTTCGTACATATTACACACAGAGAAACCGCTGTTAACCTTGTGGTAGCGGTTTAGGTAGCGGTTCATGTCTTCCATGCAACGCATGCGCAACAAGGGTATTACTATGATTACATGAAATTTATACATTTGAACTGCGGAATGAAGAAGATAAATGTAAAGAAGATCCTCGCAGTTATTAACGCAACTTATGCAGTTGCGAAAAGAAAGCCTGAAAAAATCAGCCTTGCCGGGATTCGAACCCTGACCTCTGCGATACCGGTGCAGCGCTCTAACCAATTGAGCTAACAAGCCAACTGGGAGCTGGTCATTAAATTGGTTCGTAATATATCCGGGAAAGATGAAGACGAAATTATGATTATATGAAATTTATACATTTGAACTGCGGAATGAAGAAGATAAATGTAAAGAAGATCCTCGCAGTTATTAACGCAACTTATGCTTTCTTTTCGCAACTGCATAAGTTGCGTTAATAACTGCGAAGATCTTCTTTACGTTTATTTCTTCATTCCGGAGTTCAAATATATGAATTTCATATATTCATAATTTCATCTTCATCTTTCTCGAGTATATTACGAACCAATTTAATGACCAGCTCCCAGTTGGCTTGTTAGCTCAATTGGTTAGAGCGCTGCACCGGTATCGCAGAGGTCAGGGTTCGAATCCCGGCAAGCCTGATTTTTTCAGGCTTTCTTTTCGCAACTGCATAAGTTGCGTTAATAACTGC
Organism: Siderastrea siderea; assembly: GCA_964030785.1. NCBI lineage: Eukaryota > Metazoa > Cnidaria > Anthozoa > Scleractinia > Rhizangiidae > Siderastrea > Siderastrea siderea. Next base: position 4,605,584 of record OZ034966.1, on the reverse strand, counting down.
GAGGATCTTCTTTACATTTATCTTCTTCATTCCGCAGTTCAAATGCATAAATTTCGTATAATCATAATTTCATCTTCATCTTTCCCAGGTATATTACGAACCAATTTAATGACCAGCTCCCAGTTGGCTTGTTAGCTCAATTGGTTAGAGCGCTGCACCGGTATCGCAGAGGTCAGGGTTCGAATCCCGGCAAGCCTGATTTTTTCAGGCTTTCTTTTCGCAACTGCATAAGTTGCGTTAATAACTGTGAGGATCTTCTTTATATATAAGGGTATTACTACTGGTATGTCTACGCTCGTTACTAATGTGACACAGATAAACCGATGTTAACAATATGGTAGCGGTTTAGGTAGCGTATCTTAGATACAACGCATGCTCAACGAAGTACGACTCAATGCTTGGTAAGACGTTGAACTTTGCCTAAAGCAAAGTATGAATAAACATTTTACCGCGTGATTAAGACGGGCTCGTCACATCGTGACCCCTCCTTAAAAACTAAAATCTTACGGTAAGACGTTTTAAACTTAAGACCGGTTCTGAGGTAAGACGGCACTTTGAATCTTAAATTAAGATGTTTTAACATGCGAAACTGTCTTAAAACTAAGATGTCGCTTCTTAAAAATTAAGACGAAAATGTATCTTACCTCAGAACTTTGATTTTAAGATGCCACCATCTTAATTTAAGAACGAAAGTATCTTCATAAGAAGAGACCGTTATACATTTCAAATACGTTATTGCCACGCAACACATTTTAACCAAAAACATTTTATTTTAATACACCATTGCATTATTATTATATTAACCAATTAAAATACACGGAACAAAGATAAGAAAGAAAGCTTATCGCTGTATCTTTTTCCATTGCCGGTAGTCCGACTGTAACAGATCGATGCAATGTTCTTGAATGTTTTAGTCCCACACAGCAAACACTGACAAAAATCTGCGTCAGTTATGGTTGAATATATCCCAGTCGTCACTAGCTTAACGTCTCTCCAACGATCATCTCCATGGTCTGTCCATGTCAGAGTTATCCATTGCTCGCCGGTTATGTTTGCCAACAGTTTAATGCTATTAAGTCTTCTTCACTTTGATGCATTTATTACTTTAACAGAACTCCACTCCACTTTTTGTTAACCCAAACATCTTCAGCTTCGAATATTTCTTCTGTTTTTACCAAAGGCACTTGAACAAGATATCATCATCTCAAAGGCACCAGAAATTCAAGGAGAACAATCCAAGGGCCAAAAACTATACAGTTATAAACAGTGCTCAGAATGGATCACAGGTTCAAGTCATGTCTGGACTGTTATAGATAGTGAAGCCGAAAACCTAGCTGTTTCCTCTGCGGTCCATGCATTCTGAAAAGAACTGAAATGAACCAATCAGGAGAGGGCAGCAAAAATTTGGATCCTTTTTCATTGAAAACTTTCATAAATCTGCTTAAGACGGACCATTCTAACTTAAGACGCCGGTATCTTAACAATTTCTGGATGAATGACCCTATTAAAATAGGCCGTCAACGTCTTAAAACAACACAGTTAAGATCTTGTCATCTTGAATTAAGATTCAACAGTTTCAGGTAAGAAACAAAATCTCTCAATCAAGACCTAGGCGTCTTCCATTAAGGTCAATTAAAAACTTATTTTAGGACGAATTTGTATCCTACGAATAACTAAGATTGAGGCGGTCTTATTTTAAGATGCCGCCATGTAACTTAAGGAACCGTTACCTAAAAATAAGAGGATTTTTTTCTTAATTTAATACGGCATTTTTCTTATACAAGAGGATAAAATCTAACTGCAAGATTTTAGTTTTTACGGAGGGCCTCACACAATGAATATTTCACCGTCTATAACAGCGGAATCGTTACATCACAAAGAAGAGGAAGCACCACTAATTTCACCAATTCTCGCACATACCACTTAAGTTTCTTTTGTTTTACCTTTTATCTTTTCCAAACCTATTGTTGGTTTTTAGAGAAGATCTTTTCGATTTTCAATTTGACTAAATCGTTGCGAATTCCGAGTCAACTTGTTTACTTTTGCAAGGGGCTTCTCGGGTTAGGAAACCGGATTTAAACATCACGTCGTCATGAGACATGCCTCAACGTGTTTGAGGGTGAAGAAGCGATGTCGTTTTCTCTAGACTAACGATCTGCTCGTGTTTATGAAGCATTTTATTTAGATTTCACTGATATGCTGGGTGTTTGTATTCACGGTCTGGGCACAACAGTAAATATTTCGTCGTCTCTGTGTAAACATTCTCACTTGGGGCGAATTTCAACGTTTGAGTTGAATGTGATTTTTTTGAGGAAAATAAATAAGAAGCGATAATAAAGATAAGCTGAGTCATCAGTTTAAAGATGACATCATGCAGTAACGCTATATTCAAGATATTGTCACACAGTCACACTTTTCGTCACTTCCGCTCGTATGATGTGAATCTGATTTGCTTTGGGACTTGGATTAAGGCGTTTTTTAGCAGGGGTCTGATATTGTGTTGTATGGGTGGCATTTTTCTTTCGCGTTTTTTGGGGCGTGGTTCTCAAAATGGGGTATAAATTTTATTTGAGGCACAATAAGTAAAAGCCGATAACAAAGATAAGCTGAGTCATCACAATTTAAACATTACGTCAACCAGGGGGTACTTCCTACAGTGGGCTATACGGAGAGGCCCCGCCCGAAAGGGGTGCCTTTTTTAAGTTCGCAGTATACTAAAGGGTACGGAAAATTGCCATTTTAGTATATTAAAAGTTCACAAATCCGCTGCAAAGTGAAAGAGATGGCAGCTAAAGCTAAGCATATAAAAGTATGCCAAAATTTGGCAGAAATGACATTTTGAGTAAATGAGCCAGAACGACTGAAAGTCCACGAAAAATGTGGCGATCATAGGAAATTCTATTGCTTTGGCTTTTAAGAAAACGGTCCAAGTTTGCTCTAGGTATATGAAAGGGGTGCCAGTTTGAAAAAAATTAGTATCTTAAAGGGTAAGGGTTTGAGCCTCCCCGTATAAAACTTTATTGAGTACCCCCATCCCCGGCATTTTTCCAGAACAAGCTCAAAACCGATGACCCCTCGACTTTCCTAACTTTTTCGCTCGTTTGCTAGACGCCAGGTCTTTCTAAAAAACAAACCAGCCTATCTTTGGTGAAGATTCCTTTATTCTCACGACGTGTAAGTTTGATCAAGTAGTGATATTGTTAAGAGACATTAGATCATTGTCACTATTGGGGCTTAAAGGGTTAAGATGTCTTCACTCGGCAAAGGTAAGTTGGTAAACCCCGTGTTTGCAAACTCCAAAAGAGAACGGCAACTCACGTTTTCACGTGACAAACCACTGTAAACATCACTTTCTAACAATTTCACTGGCTTTTTAAGTGAACAGCACGTTTGACAAACGTTGGCACGTCACAGGAGACATTTGGAACATTAAAACGCTGTTGAAAAAGACGCCTTAAACAAAGAATATTTCTGTTTCTCGCTAGTACATTGCCAGCATGTTGGCTAACTGTTGTTGCGGCATTCGCATACACTAACTTGAATTTGCCAGCACGAGTTTGCGAAGTTTAGATTGTCGTGTGAATGCGTCTTTAGACAACCAACCGTAAACTCTAAAAACGTGACAAGGAAATTAAAATATCTTTGACACCCTTCCCATAGAATAGGCCCCGTACACTTTCGGAAGGAGGCCCACTAGACCGGAATAAACCAATTCCTCGACTAAAAAGTTGTAACTATAGCATAATAGTCATAATAAAAGTAACTACAATTCCACACTAGACTGCAAAACAGTCGTCTTTCTCTTGAAATTCACGGAGGGAGACGCCAATCGTCAAAAGCACGAAGTCGCGAGGCGCCGGAAGCATGGGTTATCAAAGCACAGGCTTAAAATTAAAAAAAAAAAGAGCCCATAGGGCGTGAGACAGGAAAAAACATTAGCTTCTCTCCCCAGTCTCACTTTACATTTCTCCATTGCTCCAGACGTTTCGTTTCCTTCGAAGACCGTGCGCTCTAGGACTGACAATGCAATATACGGACTGTTTTGCTGACTAATTCCACATAATTCACGACCTTGCATACACCCAGTTCTCAAGGATTTCTGCTACATCCGTTCGGTCAAAATCTTTCTCCTTCAGCAATTCAATCAATTTTCCAACTGTCGCTTCACTCTTAATTGACCACGTCTTCAGAATTTCGTCAGTGGGATTTTGATATTTCTGCTCTAGAAATTCCGTTTGAACCTTACTTAGACCAACTTTCTCTGCAAGCATCCTGAAGTCGTCACATCCCAGACTTCGCTTGATACTCAACATCAAGCAGACTTCAGAGTACACTTTTAACGGCAAACCTTTGACGTTAGTTGAAAGACGAGTAATAACTTGCTTCTCAGACGGCTTATCTCCTGGATTCACCACATCAGAGCTGGAGTTATCTCTTTTCTTACTTGTAGAAAGTATGGCCGCTAAACTTGGCTCTTCGACTTGTCTTTGGATGTTGTAATTACTCATGGCAAGATCCAAGATGGCACTATTTGTTGCGCCTTCCTCTCCTTAAAAAGATAATAATTAAAAAATTAATACTACTCAAATTGAAACTGAAAAGTTTTGGTTTAAACTTCACTGCAAGACATTTGCAAGCAAAAAATCAAGTTCTACTAACCAACCTCAGGTTCGTTTTTGGCCAAAATAAACGCTGATATATCTCATGTTACAAGGCTTCACGATACTGTGAAGGATAGACCCTGATTGCTAGGCAACAACACAGCGCGTCATGCACAAGGTTAAAAAATTAAAGATGGTGTCCAGTTTTAACAATTAATTGAAGGAGCGGTCAAGAATGTGCCCGAAATAAAAAATGCTGCCAAAATTGAAAATGAAAGCGTAGCATGATGATTATCAAGTGATGAAAAGTTGGAGTGAGAAAAAGAAAGCCTTGAAATAGGCGGTTCAGTGGATGATCGACATGAGTAGCTTTGAAAGCAAGTGTAAATTGTAACCTTTACTTTTGATCCCAGTTTCAACTTTATTAACGATGAAAATTGTTCTGCCACTTTAACGTTCGTGTCACGTGACGCAAGCTGTAATGTGGTGTATCGTCGCATCCCAGCGTGGATCACTCGCTCATTCCTTCATAAAGCATTCTTTGTTAGCAAAAAATTGCTGTTTTTTCCCTTTCCTCCGCTGGAAAGTTTGTTCGGGTCCCCTGTTGTTCTAACTGCGTTCATGAAATACAGGGATCTTTAAGAATCAATATCAGCTAAATATTTCTAACGAAAAGTAAAACTAGTTTTTAAAAATTAAAACTAGAAATGCGTGAAACAGTCTTCTGAGGTCTTCCTTGTAAAAATATAATAGTGGGCTAATGTTTTGTAGAATTTCTTGTCTCAGAGTGCATCTGTAACTGTACCTGCTTTTGGGTGTGCTCCTGTTTGAATTTCACCATCAGCTGTCTCTACCCTTGACTGCATTCCTGGAGTTGCCCCTGCAGTTGGGTCTGCTTCTAGCACTGCACCTATGTTGGTAAGAAAGTTTTAAAGGTCTAATCATCCACTTGCCAGATTTCCCTAGCAGCTTCTTTTTAAATTTGCTTTGCAGTTTCTTGTAGGGCGTTTGGAAATACTACACTCTCCTAGTAAAATGTACCAGTTATATAATGTCGTTCACACTCTTTAAGTGGCGTTGAAAAATGGTGTTTGTACAAACAAACATCGAAAAGAGACTAAACTTGAGACAACGCAAAGCAAAGTGTTTTACTTTTTACACAAAGGACTCGAAAAAACGAGGCCTAAAATGCCAGTTTGCCCCTCTGGCAAGGAACTCACAAATGGTGATTGCTACATTTACCTTTATAGCCACAATGCTAGACTTTCAAAGAGAGTTCTGCCCTGTGAATTTGTGTACAAATCTTTCCCTGAATTACAAAAAGGTAAACTTACTACCCAAGATAAACATTGCCGTCTAAATAGCCGCTTTTTTAAAATTATAGTGGCTCACGGGTACCCCCTCTTTAAATCGCGTTTTTGGATAGGAAAACGGTTAGCAATTTTTTTTCGGGTCGGGGCACACTCGACGCTAGGCGACAGGTTGCAGGAACAGGTCTCTACGACAAGCCGTCTTGTGGGCACTGCTTCGAAGACAAGACGCCTACTTGGAGCGCACAAAGGGATTTTAGACGGAGAATCCTAGATTATGATCAGGGTACTAGGAAACAAGAATAAATAACGCTTTCACATTTGTTGATTTCTATTTTGTCACGGGGACAGCTCAGTAGTGACAATGAAAATTTGTGTCATTTTATCCCGCCACTGGATGCACGAAACCAAACTAGGTTAAATTTATCCGGCCCGTCGCAGGGACAAAAATTCGTTGCGGCAACAAGGAGTTTTAGATGAAAACGGCAGGCCACATTTTTCAAAACGCACGTCACACGCCACAATATATAAAGGAGACAATGAATCTGCGAGCTACGTGGAAATTGAATCTCCGCTGGTGTATATTACAATCGACGAAACGAAACCCATCTGCAAAAGTATGAAGAGGATAATTCATAAGAAACAAAGACCAACAGTAATGAGGAGATATCACCGGGAGAATCAGAGGCTAGTATTTTGGAGCAGCGAAGACCTTCTGTCACCAGTATTCAATGAGAGTGACGTGCTTCTCAACCTTAAACTAATCGAGACTTGTTCATGTACACAGACTAGAAAGGGCACTCTCGCATACACGAAGTTGTTGTTACATTTATTATTGCTTTTTATTTTATGGCGGTGTCTCACAAGGACTGGGAACTACCGAATTCACGAATTTGATTGGCTGAAATCGATATTGACCGCGGTCTAGATTTTCCCATCTAGACCGGCATCTAGACCGGTTACACTTTGCGGTGACAAAGGTGTAAACTAAACTACAAAAATATTGACTATTTCCTTCTAAAAATACTAAAATGAAGCGCCAACAAGCCTGAGGAGAAAAAAGGTAGAGGACGAGCAAACTTTGGCAGATTTAAGTTCAGGTCATCGACTTTTGCAAGCAAAATGTCAGCTAGTACGAACCATTTACATTAAGCGAATTAAAGTTTTCTTGTTTGGCCATATAATAAACATCTTATTAACCGAGCTTAGTCGGTCTGTATGGGAGAAGCTTGACCTCGGTCGTGTGTACAGACCTCACTGCGTTCGGTCTGTACTCACGACCTCGGTCAAGATTCTCCCATACAGACCTCCTGCTCGGTTAATAAGAGGAAAATACAAGACAAAGACAATACAAACACCGTTTCTTGATTTAGTTGTAAGCTAACGTTTGAATGTTGTGGATCTTCCAGTTTTGAAAGAAATTGAGCAGTGATCATTTTTATTTCGAAAAGAGAGAGATTGCATGTGCTATGGAAGTAGAATAAACAGCTGTGGTGTTGGTTAAATCCGAATTCAATGGGTCGTTGCTACTAATAGTCTCTTTGAGATATTACATAGTGGAAGTTTCAAGAGGTGCCATGAAAGCCGTGTTATCTGTGGAAACCTGTTGATATACACATGGTTTGTTGATGGCGTGCCAGGATGATGCAACACTTGCAGTGCAGATATACGAGGCTAGTGGCGTGGTGGTACGGTAAAGCAGCTGTTCGTTGTTCGGGCCTTCTTTAGCCACGGTTAGAACAGTAGAGGACACAGGACACACTTATTAATTAATCATGACGTTGGAGATATAAGAAGATACATAATGCGGGCTAATCGGTAACTGTACCTGCTTGTAGGTGTTCTCCTGTTTGATTTCCACCATCAGCTGTCTCCACCTCTGACTGCATTCCTGGAGTTGCCCCTGCAGTTTGAGTTGGGTCTGCTTCTGGCACTGCACCTATGTCAGTATGAAAGTTTTAAAGGTCTAACCATCCACTTGCCAGATATTCCTGGCACCTTCTTTTTAAATTTAAACTTTGCTCTGCACCTATGTCATAATGAAAGTTTTAAAGGTCTAATCATCCACTTTCCTGATTTCTGACTAGCAGCTTCTTTTTAAGTTTAAACTATGCAGTTTCCTGTATGACGTTCTGAAATGCTACATTCTTCTGGTAAGTGTACCAGCTATAATGGCGCTGGCCTAGGTATAAGGGCATTGAAAAACAAACATTGAGGACAGACTGAAGTTAAAAAAAGCATAAGGCACAGCAGTGCTTCTTTTACACAAAAGGAAACCTGTTGCCCTTGCCCTTCAGGCAAGCAGGTCACCTTACTAGTATGTTATGTCATTGTATTAGCGGGCAGCGAACCCAAGAATCCCGCGCCATTAGCTTCTAAACTTTAGACATCAAGCGATCACATATAGCCGTGCTGAGCAGCTCAGCACATTAATCAAAAGTTACAATAAAACGATTTCATTGGCTAAGGAATAAACGGGCTTACTTCTGAGTGCTTACCTACCTTTTGACCAAAGGTGTACCGTATAAATAAAAGCTTAGGCTTCTCAAGAATAGCATCAGTTTGCTGTCTAAAGTCAAAACTGATCCATGTGGTAATGGGTGATCTTGAAAAACGCAAAATTTGAATTAAATACCCCTTTAAATTTTCAAATCTTGTATCAAAAGGGTTATTGGAAGTAGCTTTTGCATTTGAGGTCTTTCTTCATGTCCACATAAACGAACCGAATCACTTCTAACGAAGAAAGTACTGCGGAGCTCTCCTATTGAGAGACCGTAACTTCAGTTGCTCGATATATGGGTGTGTAAACAAAGCCAACAAATGGTTCCTTTTATATCGTCGCTTTATGTTTACCTTAGCCCGCGTGCGACGACGACGACGACAACAACAACAACAACAACAACAACAACAACAAAACTTAATTGACAGCTAAATTTAAACGTAGAACGAAAAGGTAAGAGCAAGCACATTAGTGTATACAAATTCTCTGAAATACAATTGTAAGCACTTGTTTCTGTTGCGAATCAACCAGTGAGACACCTCATCTGACTTCACTGTTTGTTTAATTTGAATTTGATGGCGGCGTTATGATTGAACACCTTCTCCCACATTCTCTGATGATGGCGCTTCCGCCGCGAATTTGAAAATTCGTGGTGGCTTTTTAGGTCTTTAGAACAAAGCGGTTGCAACAAATTTTGTCACAGATCTTCCAAAATTATCGACCTTTAATTTGCCCGAGGCTGGATGGCGAACGACGCGTGGAAGTGGCAGGTTCAAGGTTAGGGTCGGTTTTGGTGGCGACCGGAGTTGCAAACCTGGTTTCTCCTTTCTTCTTTTGATGGGACCGTTAGCGCACCACAAGCGAGAAATTAATGGCCTCAAATGCCCATCAAATCACACAAGACCACAGGAACAACATAAGGTAACTAAACTTTTTTCTCTCGTGTACAGTATATCACAATTTGGGATCAAACGATGGGAAATTTAGTAGACAGTCACAAAGCGAAGCAATACAATACCAAATCGCGAAATTACTTTCGACACTCAATTGAAGACTGCTCTAATTAACTATAAACTCCTGCTTTGAACCGTTGAAGAGCATTCATACATGGAAGTTCTATGCAGATATATTATAAGATATATTATAAAAGGTTTCAGGTTTTGTGATTTCGATAGAATTAAAATGTTCCTATTTTTACAGACTTTTTCTATGGAAAAGTGTCCTGTTACTTCAATTCGAAATTCATTACTTATGGAATTGGCTATATAATTATGTTTATTAAAGGCACACTTTTGTTGAAGCTATAGGTGTTGTGGTTTAATTTTACCTTCCTTTGTTTTATACTCATCATCATACAATACCATGCTCAAAAACAAAATTGAACCAAGGATAAAATTGAAACACAACATGTGCACATATATAGGTACAAGTAGAATAAGCTAGAATGCAAACTTTTAGTCAACAATTTGTCTCAGCTGGCTGCTGAACTGATTTACAAGTCTCCTTGAAAATCCAACACGTGCATGTATTGTAATAAAACATCACAGTCTGGTGTAGAAATTAATTTTCGTTTTCAGAGTTTTGATCAAATGCCAGGGCTACCACCAGGGCATTTGATCGACTGAAACAAGCCTTGGATAGGGCATTTGAAGAATATCTTGGATTGGGGAAACAGAATTTGAACAACCCAAATTTGGAAAGTTCAAATGCCCGGAAGGTTGCCCGGAGGGTGGGAAAAGGGTGTTAAAGGTTCTATTTGATCGGTACACAACTACTTAAAGTTCTGTCTTCGAGCCCGAATGAGTAATTACTCCAGAATTAAATTTGAGCCCTGCTGACAGTGTAAATGTATGACTGTCAACTGTTGGCAACTTTTAGCTAAGATGTAGTTTAAAAACTTACCACGATTTTGTTGGACCATCTCAAAAAAGGTCTCCACCAGTTGATCACACTGTTCCTTCCAACTGAATTGCTTCATGTATTCATTTCTCAGTTTGACAGCTTGCAAGTGGCCGGTATGCGCGCCCTTTTCCCTGACCTCCTTTATCTTGTCAGCCCAAATCTGTGGATCATCAGATTCCACAACATGGCTTGCTCCACTGGGGAGCTTTTCCAAAACTTTGCCAAGACCCGTATATGAACTGACAAGAACAGGAACGCCTGCAGAAATGGCAAGGAGACCACTCATTCCAAAACCCTCGGTTCTTGATGGTTTAATGACTAGATCCACGGCACACAACCATCTGCGCCAGTCTGCGTGGTTTTCGGAAACCCTGCCTACAGTAAGTTGACGAGAATCAATGCCCTCTCTGAGTAAGGCTTGTTTTATCTGTGAAACATTCTGTTCTGTCTCACAGGGCCTCAAAACAACTCGCAAGTGATAAGATGGTTTGTCAAGTAACTTGATTGCTTTAGCAGCAATGTCACATCCCTTCACTTCAAAGAAATATGAAGATCCACTTATCAACACATCAAATTTGTCAACGTTGTTATCTTCACATACTTGACGGATACCGATCAATTCTTCAAAAACTCCTGGAGTAAGTTCAAAGACTAGTTCATTTTTTCCAGAGTACCGTAGGGCCCGTTTGTAAGCATCTGCTACCTTTGGACCAATGGCAACGATAATATCAGCCTTTTCACACAATGTTATTTGAAGTTTATGCTCATCATTTGGATTTTTTAAAAATTTATTAACTTCTTCACTGATCAGGTGCACAACCTGAGCCCACTTGCATTTCTTGTGTTTCTTTATTGCTTGTGCTTGTCGCCCCAGGCCAGGACCATAGGAATGTATCAACAAAATATCAATGTCAAGACTGTCTGGTGGATGGGACAAGAGTTCAATTGCTGGGAAACCACAAAAATCTTCTGCATCAACAAGTTCAATATTTAAAGTACTTGCATGCCTTCTCTGTTTTACAGTGTGTTGAGGCACAAATCCACTCACTTTCAGTCTGTGGTTCTTGGCCAGTTCAATTACCAACTGTTCATTAACAGTGTTGTTCCAGCCTTTAACATCTGATGCCAAAGTAACATTTAATTTTGCTTCATTTGGTGACCTTGAACCTACAACATTCATAAAATAATAAATAAATATAGCTTGGAACACAATGATCAAAATAATTGACAGGGCTGTATGCCAAACTTTAGGTCGTTTTTAACTCGTGAATGCAATTCAAGGGTTCTTTGGGATCGCTCACTCGATCGTGTAAACTTTATATACTTTATATAAGCCACGACGTGTGATTGGACGAATGGAGTCACGTGAATTCATTCGTCCAATCACACGTCGTTGGTTATATGAAGTACATATAAAGTTTATGTGATTGAACCGTCTACCCGATCATGTCAACTTTATACTTCAAGTAAAGTTATTCAGGTGTCGTCACAAGCATGGGATTGTACAAACGAAGAAAATGGTGCCGCGGGCGGATCAGTCCTAGATTTTTAAGATGTATTTTTTTACTCTTAAAATTAAGATGCTTCTATTTTGGAGCTGAAAATGGAAAGGAATCACCCTGAGGAATATTCGAACGCCGAACAAGGACATTAAGCTCTGTTAACGCGACGAAAAGCCATTTCGTGTCGAGATTCTTTTGATTTGCAAAGGATAACCTAAAGTTTCCTCCAAAATTTAAACCGAACCACGGACTTCAAATAGATTTTTCAAGACCTGGGTAAACGCTACAGTACGGTAAGTGTTGTTTTTAAATTTTGATTTGCTTTTTCAAAATTGTTAACTGATCGTTTGATGATCGTTTGACCCAGATTTCTATAGTATTTGCAATTTTGTTCACAAAGCCGCTCCACTTGACCGGTCGCCATGAAGTCATGTGAAGTGTCTGTCAATTACATGCATGTGTGCATGCACACAAGAAAATCGAAAGATTTGCTTCTAAAAGTAAATGTATTGTTTATTGGAATTAAAATTTTCGACTGGAAAAGCTTTTTGTCGATTATTCTATCTGTGATACGAAGATAAGGTATAAAACCACTGCAAAAACCGTGTACGATCAACCTCGAAATTATCATTTCTCCATTCACGAGTTGGCTCACAGCCCCTTTGATTCGTGTTTGCTGGGATTTGTTGACTCTTTTGCACATCGACTACATTTTATTGAAGAAACATATTTGTCCTAAATCCCGCCCTTTTCATGGTCACGTCGTTGACAAGATCTCTGTTAAAATAAGCCTTATTTATCCACAAAGGCTCTTTTGTCCTGAGGACAAAAGAGCCTTTAGAACATAGGAGAACAGTGAAGCACCACGTGTCTTAAGTAGAAAAACCGCTCAGTACAAAATGTAGTCTGCAGACTGGGTACAAAATGCAGACTGTAGACTGGGTACAAAATGCAGACTGCAGACAGGGTACAAAATGCAGATCGAAGACTGTTTACAAAATGCAGACTGCAGACTGCAGACTGGGAACAAAATGCAGACTGGGTACAAATGAAAAGGCGGCCTGCAGACTGGAAACAAATGCAAGGTTGGGCACAAAGTCAGGGACCGCGCGGCCTATTTTAAAGTGGGACTAATTCGATCGGAGTATGGTGGGGTGGGGAGGGTGACAGCCTAATGCCAATTTTTTTCTTTTTAGTGACGAACAATGCATCTTAAGGGCGGCCATCATATAGAACATGTGCAGTATTAATTGAAACATGGAAACACATGGACCATGCACAATATAAATTGATTGAAGTATATAGACATTAGTAAAGGATCAAAGCTAAACTAAGGGTATCAAACTCTTTGAACTAACCAGTTGTTAACAACGTTGATACTTATGGCATGTTTTGGTGGTATAATCCGGAATAGAAGACAATATACAGTTAGTATTTTCTCAGTATGGACACTATTCCCTTCCCTCAGTAATGTATTAACGATAACAAAATGAACGGAATGCGGTCCGAATGTTTGGGTTTATCAGAATAGGAAAAATCGCGTTATTTTAGGGACTCAATGTTCTAGATATTCTGTTATTCCTAAACCGGAACAGGAATAGCCAGGATAGTTCCAAAATAATGCGCCTGAGCATATTTTAAGTCGTCTCCGGCAAGGTGCAAATCTTGACGTACTCGCATTTAAGATCTCAAACTCAAAAACATTTTTCTTAAGACTTGTACAAGCAAACCTGTCTATTACAGAATAAGGCCTTCGAAGAAAGCTGAGCTGAGTATCATGAACTATATATTTCACCAAAGTCAGTGTGTCGGTATGTCCTGACTGCTGCATGAATGCCTTATTGCTCATCGTTACGAGGGAAAGAGATCTCTCGGCAAAACTTTCGGCAGCTATCCTAGTTGCAAAGTTTACATGCATTTAGAGAAGCTTGACGTTGATTTTCAGCAAATGTCAAAACACGCTGTTGCGGATAATCCTATCTGGAGACAGACTGAAGTTCGTTATGCCGGGCCAGACAAAAACGAGAGTCGACAAAAATTCATACTTTTAGAACAGAAGGGAGTCAATGAGAGTTCATGAGAGTTAGAGGCCAAACGATAGCGAGAATGTCAACTTCAGTCGATTGCAATTAAACGACTGGGCAGGTTCAAACTCTTCAAGATATAAAAAAATGAAAATGATGTGAACTGCGGAAATACAAATGAAACTACAACTGCGATGTCACATCTTCATTTCATTTCTTCAAGATACAGTTCCTTAGAGCGCACGTGAGTTTCAACTAAACAAGCCAAATGGGAGCAAGGCGATTTGAACTTTTGTGGGCAGAATATTCCGTTTCTATTCCGTTACTGTTTGGTCCATATGAAAATTAGATCTAACTGGGGAAAACGAAGTACTGGTTAACCCTGAAACTAATCACTGGCTAATGAATTTTCCAACTTTTTTATTTATTTATTTATTTTATTTTATTTATTTATTTTTTGGCACTAAAAAGTGGGGGCGCTAAAGCCCCCTCAGTCCACCCCTCGCGCGGTCCCTGAAAGTGCAGACTGCAGATTGCAAACTGAGTATAAAATGCGGACTGAGACCTGTCACTTTGTCCAGTACACAGTGCAATTCTCAATTTTTAACTAACCCTAGCATCATCAAGCAATCGCCTTTCCGAGTTCACTCCTGCGAAAGTTGGCATTATTCTTGGCCCATTCTCGGGAGAGCGTCAGCCTTGAAAGGCTATATCCATTCTTTAACGAAATTCAGAAACTTCTAACTTCTAACTTCTTGTGCATGACTGCGATTAATAAAATAAACCCCGCAATATGATATCAAGAAATGATCTGGACACATTGATGTCACTTAAAACTTACATGTAAAACTAAAAAAGGTCAGAGACAATCAAACCTTGGCAGATGTATGGTTTTATGGCGGAAGAGTGACAAAATCAAACAAATTATCAGAGATTTGTCGAATTGTTTCGCACTCTTTTCAAGCAGGAGTAATAACATACCAAGTTTCAGCGGGTTTCGTATATACGGTGTCAAGAATTTCGATGACAAGTCAGGCACTTTTGCTTTCTAGATTCACGTTGCTTTGCAAACGCCTTGTTGTCTATTAAACATATGTAGGTGGATACTTCAAATTCCTCATGATTTTCTGCCTCTTGGGGATCATCACAAGTTCAAAATTCAAGCTTTCTGAGTTGAACTTAAAATGATGAACTGCATAAGTGACTCTTAATCCCAAGCAGCAGAATCTTCTGAGGGGTTTGAAAAGCTGGGAACCGTTTCTCAAAACTCCCCATGACTCATTCACTTTTTAAGGATTGGTGATAATTATTAATGCAAACTTGCCAGTGTGTTCCATAAAATAAATATTTTAATATGTAGCATTCAAAATCAATAAAAATTGAGTCTCTGTTCAAGAACATTGTGCAGATAGCATTGTGAAATAGAGGGATGGGCTCCTGGAAGCCTATTAGTGCAGAGCACACAACAGTGCACGTGGACACAACAAATATGTTAAACAGTGAAAAGACAGTGAACCAACACCTGCTTCTCTCCTTGATCCTGTTTAAATTAAAACATTAGCTGTGTCTGCTTCTATCAGGTCTGATAGAAGGCTGCCAAGTGAAATGGTAGAATGTCAGATGTGATGACGGGAGGTCAGGTGTCATGTCAGGATATCAGGTCTGATAGAAGGATGCCAAGTGAAATGGTAGAATGTCAGATGTGATGACGGGAGGTCAGGTGTGATGTCAGGATATCAGGTCTGATAGAAGGATGCCAAGTGAAATGGTAGAATGTCAGATGTGATGATGGGAGGTCAGGTGTGTTGTCAGGATATCAGGTCTGATAGAAGGATGCCAAGTGAAATGGTGGAATGTCAGATGTGATGATGGGAGGTCAGGTGTGATGTCAGGATGTCAGGTCTGATAGAAGGATGCCAAGTGAAATGGTACAATGTCAGACACGATGACCGAAAGTCAGGTGTGATGTCAGGATATCAGGTCTGACAGAAGGACGCCAAGTGAAATGGTAGAATGTCGGGTGTGATGGGAGGGTATAAGACAAAAAAAAGGAAGGAGGTCAGGTGTAGTAGCAAGATGCCCTCTACCCCATTCACTTGATGCAGTACTGAGATTTCTTTAGGATGCCAGGATGTTGGGTGAGATGCAAAATTTTGCATTTATCAACTGAGTTGATATGGTGAATTGGCCACCGTAAAGAGATTGAAAGATGGGTGAGATAGCTTTTGCTTTCTAGATTCACGTTGTTTTGCAAAGGCCTTATTGTCTTTTAAATCAGTACGTAGGTGAATACTACAAATTCTTCATGATTTTCTGCCTCTTGGCAATCACAGCTTCAAAATTTAAGCTTTGTGTGTCAAATTTAAAATGATGGATCATCATGACTCTTAATCCCAAGTGGCAGATGAGGGCTTTGAAAAGCTGGGGCTTGTTTCTCAAAACTCCCAATGATGTATCAGGACCAATAAGCATTTTTACAAATCCATTTTTCATCGATTGGGGATAATTAATAACGCAGACTTGTCAGTGTGTTTCATAAAATGATAAATATTTTAAAATTTAGCATTCAAAATCAATAAAAATTGAGTTCAAGAGTATTTTGCAGATGAAATAGTCTTTAGTCACAGTACGTTATCGGGAGTTTCAAGGATGGGCCTCTGGAAGCCTTTTACTGCGGAGCACACAACAGTGCACGAGGACACAGCAAATATATTTAACAGTGAAAAGACAGTGAACCAACACCTGCTCCTCTCCTTGATCCTGTTTGAATTAAACCATCAGCTGTGTCTGCTGCTGATGGTTCTTCTGCCTGTTCTGGTGGTGATTCTCCTGTACCCGCTGGTGCTGAGGGTGCTACCGTGTCTGCTGGTGGTGCTTCTTCTGTGCCAGCTGGTAATTGTCCTGTGTCTGATGGTGGTGGTTCTCCTGTGTCAGGCAGTGGTTCTTCTGTAAAGAAGAATGAAGAGATCAAGTAGAAATGATCCTGAACTTTAAGTATTTTAAGTTTAAGTATTTTAAGTCTAGAGCTAACAGTTTGTCAGTTTTGTTATTGTTAGCACAAAGAACTTGAGAGACAGAATTTCACGTGCAATGAAGTGATGACAAGTCAGATGTCAAGATTTCAGGAATTTAGGTAGATGGGTGGATGTCGTGTGTAATGTCAATATCTCGGGTGCAATGCTAGGATGCCTGCGGTAATCATATGACAGGAAGCCAGGTGGGATGGCAGTGTCAGACGAGATGCCAGCATATTAGGAGTGATGGTAGCATGTCAGCTACAACGCTAGGATGCCAGGTCGGATGGCATGATATCAGGTATGATGCTACAATTTTGCCAGTTGGGATAGCAGGATGTTACGTAGGATGCCAGCATATTCAGGAGTGATGGTGACATGTCAGCTACAACGCTAGGAAGCCAGGTTGGACGGCATGATGTCAGGTGTGATAAGTACTACAATTTTGCCAGTTGGGATGGCAGGATGTTAGGTAGGATGCCAGCATATTAGGAGTGATGGTAGCGTGTCAGCTACAACGCTAGGATGCCAGGTTGGATGGCATGATGTCAAATGTGATAAGTACTACAATTTTGCCAGTTGGGATGGCAGTGTCAGACGAGATGCCAGCATATTAGGAGTGATGGTAGCATGTCAGCTACAACGCTAGGATGCCAGGCCGGATGGCATGATGTCAGGTGTGATAAGTACTACAATTTTGCCAGTTGGGATGGCAGGATGTTAGGTAGGATGCCAGCATATTAGGAGTGATGGTAGCATGTCAGCTACAACGCTAGGATACCAGGTCGGATGGCATGATGTCAGGTGTGATAAGTACTACAATTTTGCCAGGTGGGATGGCAGGACGTTAGGTAGGATGCCAGCATATCAGGTGTGATGGTAGCATGTCAGCTGCAATGGTGGGATGCCAGATCGGATGGCACGATGTCAGGTATGATGCTACAATTTTGGCAGTGATCTTTGGATATTAAGTGTGAAGTCATGGTGCCAATTTTGATGAAAGGATGCAACATGGAATGACAGGAGGGATGATGGGTCGTCGGATGTGATAAAAGGATGTCAGTTGTGACATATTGTGGTGTCAAGAGTAATTCCAGGAAGTCAGTTGTGATAAGGGAAATGGTCATAAAAAGTGTACTCGATGAGGACCCACCTTGTGTAGGGGTAGGGGGGCTATGCAAGATACCACCTGTCTGATTAGCCAAATGGACAAAATTTATTGGCCTCAAAATTTCAGTTGAGACTTTCATATTAGGTGTGCATGAAGCTTGCATTGCTGGAGAATAGTACAGAGAGGTTTGAATCTTTTTCTTAGTTTCTCCTCCAGATAGAGTGGGGGCTATACAAACAAGACATCATCTTTTAAGGTGGGGGAAGGGGGGTACATGAAGAGACCACCTGTCTTTTTGCAGAGTGGTGGGTCCTGTCTGAGTACAATAGTTATGACCATTTCCCTAAGAGGATTTTAGGTGTAAGCTAGGAGGTCTGGTGTGATGCCAGGATGTCAGGTTTGTTGCCAGGAAGCTTAAGGAGTGATGTTCAATATAAGGTGTAATGACAGCAAATGTGTCGCAAAATCGGATGTACTTCAAACCGTAGCATTGAACGTACCGCGGTACGCTGCTACTCTTGCCTTATACATACTTATCACCCAAGCATGCAGTGATTTCTATAACTTTTCGTCACTCAGTTACTATGGTAACATAACTTATAATAAAAGTGTTCGCTATAAATTGAATGAAACCTCTGAGAAAACGGGGGGAAGGTAACACTAACACCTTGTCAACGTATACTTATGTTTGGATAACATGTGCACATTGAAACTATTACGCTGCAAACATGAAATGTATTGAGGTATAGAAGAGGAAACTGGTCATTGTACAAATCAAACCTACTACGTTACAGACACGCCCAATGAAGAAAAATTAAACTAGCCGTGAAATCTTGTGCCTTTCGTAACTTTAACAGGTGAAAATAAATAATAAATACAAGTAAAATTAATCGCCGGATTCTGCTCTCTTGTTCGCACGTTACGGTACGATGCTAGTGAGAAAAAACTATGAGACAAAAGGAGGATGTAATGCTCGCCTACTTTGCTATGATGCTAGTGGCGAAACATGGGACATGTTCAATATTTGTCGATGTGGTCGCTCTGTACCGTGCGGGGTTACGGGGCTACCACGGTACGCTGCTATAACTTGTCGCTCTTACTGTGTGGGGGTACGGCGCTACCACGCTACGCTGCTATTTCTACGTCACTGCATAAGTCGATCGTTCCTTGTGGGGGTACGGGGCTACGACGGTACGCTGTTCCTTCATTACTTAATTGGTTGTAAATACTATGTCATAAATTCCTAAAGTGGTTTTTAGAGATGTTCTGGATGAAATCGCAATACTAAAGCTACTATACCCGTACGAAACAGATTACGTTCACGCAGTGCTGCTTTAGCGGCTAAAAAAGACTGCAGTGAGCAGAACAAAAAGGTTGCAGGAACGCTGTTCTCATTGCGTTGCAGCAGTGACAAAAAATGACTGCATGAGTGCTGCAGAAGCGACATTGGGAGCTGCTGGAACGCTGCACGAGAGCTCCTGCAAAATAGCAACATGAAGCTTTATGCTAGATTAGCAGCGCATCACTATAACGTACAGAGAAACGTTGAGAACATAAGACAAATACTGTACAAACGAACTAACGTACGGAGAAACGTTGAGAAGATAAGACAAATACTGTACAAACGAACTAACGTACGGAGAAACGTTGAGAAGGTAAGACTAATACTGTACAAACGAGCTAACGTACGGAGAAACGTTGAGAAGATAAGACAAATACTGTACAAACGAACTAACGTACGGAGAAACGCTGAGAAGATAAGACAAATACTGTACAAACGAACTAACGTACGGAGAAACGTTGAGAAGGTAAGACTAATACTGTACAAACGAGCTAACGTACGGAGAAACGTTGAGAAGATAAGACAAATACTGTACAAACGAACTAACGTACGAACAAACGTTGAGAAGATAAGACTAATACTGTACAAACAAGCTAACGTACGGAGAAACGTTGAGAAGATAAGACAAGTACTGTACAAACGAACTAACGTACGAACAAACGTTGAGAAGATAAGACTAATACTGTACAAACGAGCTAACGTACGGAGAAACGTTGAGAAGATAAGACAAGTACTGTACAAACGAACTAACGTACGAACAAACGTTGAGAAGATAAGATTAATACTGTACAAACGAGCTAACGTACGTTAGTTCGTTTGTACAGTATTTGTCTTATCTTCTCAGCGTTTCTCCGTACGTTAGCTCGTTTGTACAGTATTTGTCTTATCTTCTCAACGTTTCTCCGTACGTTAGTTCGTTTGTGCAGTATTTGTCTTATCTTCTCAACGTTTCTCCGTACGTTAGTTCGTTTGTACAGATTTTGTCTTGTCTTCTCAACGTTTCTTTCTACGTTATAGCGATGTGCTGCAAATCTACCATAAAGCTTCATGTTGCTATTTTGCAGTAGCTCTCTTGCAGCGTTCCAGCAGCTCCCAATGTCGCTTCTGCAGCACTCATGCAGTCATTTTTTGTCACTGCTGCAGCGCAATGAAAACAGCGTTCGTGCAACCTTTCCGTTGTGCTCACTGCAGTCATTGATAGCCGCTAAAACAGCACTGCGTGAACGTAATCTGTTTCGTACGGGTATAGTAGCTTTAGTATTGCGATTTCATCCAGAACATCTCTAAAAACCACTTAAAGAATTTATGACAAAGTATTTACAATCAATTAAGTAATGAAGGAACAGCGTACCGTCGTAGCCCCGTACCCCCACAAGGAACGATCGAGTTCTGCAGTGACGTAGGAAATAATAGCAGCGTAGCGTAGTAGCGCCGTACCCCCACACAGTAAGAGCGACAAGATATAGCAGCGTACCGTGGTAGCCCCGTAACGCCGCACGGTACAGAGCGACTACATCGACAAATATTGAACGACATGTCCTATGTTTCTCCACTAGCATCATAGCAAAGTAGGCGAGCATTACATCCTTCTTTTATCTCATAGTTTTTTCTCATTAGCATCGTACCGTATCGTGCGAGCAAGAGAGCAGAATCCGGCGATTAATTTTACTTGTATTTATTATTTATTTTCACCTGTTAAAGTTACGGAAGTCACAAGATTTCACGGCTAGTTTAATTTTTCGTCATTGAGCGTGTTTGTAAGGTAAATTGGCCACCGTAAAGAGATTGAAAGATGGGTGCGATAGCTTTTGCTTTCTAGATTCACGTTGCTTTGCAAAGGCCTTATTGTCTGTTAAATCAGTATGTAGGTGAATACTACAAATTCTTCATGATTTTCTGCCTCTTGGCAATCACAGCTTCAAAATTTAAGCTTTGTGTGTCAAATTTAAAATGATGGATCATCATGACTCTTAATCCCAAGTGGCAGATGAGGGCTTTGAAAAGCTGGGGCTTGTTTCTCAAAACTCCCAATGATGTATCAGGACCAATAAGCATTTTTGCAAATCCATTTTTCATCGATTGGTGATAATGAATAACGCAGACTTGTCAGTGTGTTTCATAAAATGATAAATAGTTTAAAATTTAGCATTCAAAATCAATAAAAATTGAGTTCAAGAGCATTTTGCAGATGAAATAGTCTTTAGTCACAGTAAGTTATTGGGAGTTTCAAGGATGGGCCTCTGGAAGCCTTTTACTGCTGAGCACACAACAGTGCACGAGGACACAGCAAATATATTTAACAGTGAAAAGACAGTGAACCAACACCTGCTCCTCTCCTTGATCCTGTTTGTATTAAACCATCAGCTGTGTCTGCTGCTGATGGTTCTTCTGCCTGTTCTGGTGGTGATTCTCCTGTACCTGCTGGTGCTGAGGGTGCTACCGTGTCTGCTGGTGGTGCTTCTTCTGTGCCAGCTGGTAATTGTCCTGTGTCTGATGGTGGTGGTTCTCCTGTGTCAGGCAGTGGTTCTTCTGTAAAGAAGAATGAAGAGATCAAGTAGAAATGATCCTGAACTTTAAGATTTTAAGTTTAAGTATTTTAAGAGCTAACAGTTTGTCAGTTTTGTTATTGTTGGCACAAAGAACTTGAGAGACAGAATTTCACGTGCAATGAAGTGATGACAGGTCAGATGTCAAGATTTCAGGAATTTAGGTAGATGTCATGTGGATGATTTTAAGTCTAGAGCTAACAGTTTGTCAGTTTTGTTATTGTTGGCACAAAGAACTTGAGAGACAGAATTTCACGTGCAATGAAGCGATGACAGGTCAGATGTCAAAATTTCAGGAATTTAGGTAGATGTCATGTAGATGTCATGTTGGGTGGATGTCATGTGTAATGTCAACATCTCAGGTGCAATACTAGGATGCCTGCTGTAATCATATGACAGGAAGCCAGTTGCGATGGCAGTGTCAGACGAGATACCAGCATATTAGGAGTGATGGTAGCATGTCAGCTACAATGCTAGGATGCCAGGTCGGATGGCATGATATCAGGTATGATGCTACAATTTTGCCAGTTGGGATGGCAGGATGTTACGTAGGATGCCAGCATATTCAGGAGTGATGGTGACATGTCAGCTACAACGCTAGGAAGCCAGGTTGGACGGCATGATGTCAGGTGTGATAAGTACTACAATTTTGCCAGTTGGGATGGCAGGATGTTAGGTAGGATGCCAGCATATTAGGAGTGATGGTAGCGTGTCAGCTACAACGCTAGGATGCCAGGTTGGATGGCATGATGTCAAATGTGATAAGTACTACAATTTTGCCAGTTGGGATGGCAGTGTCAGACGAGATGCCAGCATATTAGGAGTGATGGTAGCATGTCAGCTACAACGCTAGGATGCCAGGCCGGATGGCATGATGTCAGGTGTGATAAGTACTTCAATTTTGCCAGTTGGGATGGCAGGATGTTAGGTAGGATGCCAGCATATCAGGTGTGATGGTAGCATGTCAGCTGCAATGGTGGGATGCCAGATCGGATGGCACGATGTCAGGTATGATGCTACAATTTTGGCAGTGATCTTTGGATATTAAGTGTGATGTCATGGTGCCAATTTTGATGAAAGGATGCAACATGGAATGACAGGAGGGATGATGGGTCGTCGGATGTGATAAAAGGATGTCAGTTGTGACATATTGTGGTGTCAAGAGTAATTCCAGGAAGTCAGTTGTGATAAGAGGATTTTAGGTGTAAGCTAGGAGGTCTGGTGTGATGCCAGGATGTCAGGTTTGTTGCCAGGAAGCTTAAAGAGTGATGTTCAATATAAGGTGTAATGACAGGACATCAGGTTGATTGCAGAAAGTCAGATGTGATGACGGGAGGTCAGGTGTGATGTCAGGATATCAGGTCTGATAGAGGGATGCCAAGTGAAATCATAGAATGTCAGATGTGATGACAGGAGGTCAGATGTGATGTCAGGATATCAGGTCTGATAGAAGGATGCCAAGTGAAATGGTAGAATGTCAGATGTGATGACGGGAGGTCAAGTGCGATGGCAGGATATCAAGTCTGATAGAAGGATGTCAAGTGAAATGGTAAGAATGTCAGATGTGATGACAGGAGGTCAGGTGTCATGTCAGGATATCAGGTCTGATAGAAGGATGCCTAGTGAAATGGTAGAATGTCAGATGTGATGACGGGAGGTCAGGTGTGATGTCAGGATATCAGGTCTGATAGAAGGATACCAAGTGAAATGGTGGAATGTCAGATGTGATGGGAGGGTATAAGACAAAAGAAGGGAGGTCAGGTGTAATGGCAGGGCCCCCATACCCCGTCCACTTGATGCAACACTGGGATTTCCTTTGGATGTCAGAATGTTGGATGAGATAGGAGGAAAATAATTGGGTGTGACTACAAAATGAGGTAGGACTCAAGCTGGAGTTTTTTGTAACTGTAGGTGTTCTGCTATATTTAATCAAGGTAATCTTGGGATCCCCCAGAGAACCAGTGCTTTACCATCTTTCTCTTTCATAAGCGTGTATTGGACCACTTATTTGAATAAGAATTGGCTGATTTCCATCCTATAACTTTGCCACTGACTAAAAAAGTGAATGAGTGGGTGACAATCAGCTGCAGTGTGACAAAGGACAGTTTGCACTGAAAGAGAATGGGCAAATGACAAGCTAACACTAAAGATTGTAGAAACTGAGCATTGATTTCTATCATTACAATGCCAATTTATGAAAAGAAATAAATTAATGAAGTTTAAAATTTATGATGTTGTACCAAAAGAAACAAATCTGGCCAACAAATCATGGCATGTTCTCTAACAGTGTTGTAAGAAATAAGCTAGCCCACTTCAACTATGCAAAGAAACAAGGTTTAGTAAAAAGTATTATATATCATAACTACTACAATGTAACACACGCTTCATTATTGAGACATAAGAATCAAAACTTACCGAAGATTGCATTAATACTTGATTTTATCCATATGGGAGAAATTACTTTAGGCTCTTGAGTGTCTGATTGGATGTTAAAAATTCCAACTGCCTTTACGTTGCCATCAACAACTGTTAAGATGACAGAACCATTACAATTTTCTTCTGGAAATACAATAGATCCAGTCGTAGAGTTGGATCTGATGCTGTCAGCTTGCAATATATCCCTTCCATTTGACTCAACATGATTGTAACACAAGTTTCCAATGTAACAAAATTGCTCTTTGCTCTGATCAGCAGTGGTTAGGGATGACTTAGTCAAAAGGGTACATTTTTTACTTCTAAAACACCAGTGATGATTAAGTTCTGAGCAAGCCAAATCAAGAAAAATCACTGCCAGTCCAGAGGCAAGCCTCACTGATTTTGTGATACTCTTTAAATCAAATGTTTTCGACGTGCTTCCTTTAATAAACTCCACTTCATATTCACCTTCACTGAAATGACTGTTTTGAATGACTTTCGTTGTTGTCAGGATAAAGTACTTGCTCATTAACTGATCCGGAGGGCCTTCAAAATGTGGCTCAAAAACTAAGCAGCCACAGCCAACACTTTGTCTGTCACTTTTTTTGAATATTTGGCAGACAGATTTTCTCGTCTTTCTCTTTCTCCTTTTCTCTTTGCTGTCGTGCTCTAGAAGTACTTGCATGTCCATATTTTGTCATAGCAAAAGATATCAAACATGGTCTTTTAACTCATCAGATTCCTTTTTCAGCAGCCAACTATTGCTCCTTGGGTGAATCAAATGTAGCATACATACAATTAACAATGTTTCAATCATGTTTTCCTTACACCAAATTATTTACACCCCACTAAAAAAGTACTTCTCGGTCTCCGTGTGGAAATAACAGCATAAAAAAAGCCAGATTACTGTTAGTGAAAATGCCACCTTGTTTAACAACTTTTACTATACAAACACCTTAAGTTTATTACTCATGCCATCAACAATACAGTGCAAAAGAAGATGATATTAACTTCGATTCTGAAAGTAATGAAATAATACAAGTAGGGGAACACTGTATTACAACTGGGAAACCTAACAAGAATCCAACCAGAACCCACACCCATTGGTACATGTCAATTAGACTGAAAAGAGTCCCATTATTTTTTGCATGAGTTAGTCTGGTGTCATACACAGCCTCCTAAAAAATTTAGGGCTATCAATACATAGAGTGCTCAAATTGTAAAAAGACTGTTTGTTCTGACATTGCTGCTGTACACAAAAAAGTGACCACTTCCCACCAAGCAGCACATGTTTATGAGATCAACTATCCACATCACAGTTGTTTTGGAGCATGGTGAAAATCAACTCTGGTTCACATACATGATTGTATGCCCAAGTTGGTTTCCTTCATCATCTTCTCGTCATGTCACAAAAACATGCATACTAGTTAGAAGTGGCTATATTTGGCAAGGCTGATGTAATAAACTATTTGCCACTTTAAATAAAACATATAAAACAGAAACAGGGAAAACCTTAATTTCCCTTACTTCCCTTCCTCCTTTTCCTTCACAACCAAAAGGACAAATGGCAGACAGTATGACCGGTGCATTTTTACCATATCAACCCACCATTCACACAGAGTATTTCCGAGCTTATGAACTACTCAAAAAGAATCCTAATTTCAGTAATCATGAATATAACACTTCATTGTTCAAAATGTGGTTTATCTTCATGTTAGAAGTTCAGATCATGTTTGAAACACTAATTTGTTATGGAACTTTGGCTACATAACCTCTAGCTTACCATTTTGTTGAACAAAACTTAAGGAAGAAACAGACTAGAGTTTTCCTGTACTCTACTTCTCATGACTTCTGGTTTTGAATGAGGACAATGTCTGAAGTGGAGATTTAAGTGACATTTTAAACACATATATAGTACAAGTTGTTTTAACATTTTCATTCACTTGTGGGAAACTATTGACATTATGAATTCCAAAAAAAGTGGTGAACTGATAATCTACTGGCATTTTGATAAAATAAATAAGCCACCCTATCAATTAAGCCCCACCCCCCCCCCCCCCCCACCCCAATGAGCTTCAAATAAATATTAGCCCCTCATGATCAGGGTGCTTAATAGAGCCTGGAATGTCAGAATACCAGAATGCCGAACTGATGGACTATACTTAAACCCGGAGCACCAGATATACCTAAAATTGGCCTCTAATACTTCATGCAAAACATATATATTTTCAATTCATATATTCATGTATGAATATATAAGAATATATGTAATATACATATTCATATATATGAAAATCCATAAAGAAAGCTGTTCTACTCTAATAATTTCCACACAGCATTCCTGAACTGACTACTACTGAGTAGTCGTTACTCTGCCATGAACTATGCCTAGTTGATAATTTCAAATCACTATTCACCTTCACACAAAGGTAGGAGAATATTAGAGTTGGTTCTACTCAAACAGGGTTTAATTCTCCAAATGTGAGCTCATTTGAAACTGTACCTGTGAGTCAGACGAAAACATTTTTCCAAAATTTTCCAAGTGTCAAGTATATACATATATGCAGATATATGCTCAAGGTTAGAAAATTTGTCAGTTACAAAACCAATTGAAGACATATTTTTTTTTTATCTCGCAATTCCAGCACCCTCAGGAGGCTTGAATGATTTCAAAACCATATTGCCCAGTTACTGGGCATCTAGACTATACGGCTTTTCTTTCCCAGGCGACTTTTATTCCGGATTCCAGAAACCCGAGCTTGAGCTCCATTGTTCGATGTTAGGGAGACTAGTTCCGTACAGGCTACAATAGACACAGGGATCGACTTCGACTTCTGCCATTTCGGATTGCACTCAATCGAACCAAAACCACGGATCTAGTGGATCCCCTTGATCTCTGCCGATCTTGGATCTGTTTTAATGTCAGTTTTTTAGGTCTTGAGATGTTTATGCCGTATTAATTCTTGGTTCAGATCATTTTGAAGTTAATTTCCTTAAGCTTATATCGTTAGCAGGACTTAAGTCTTAGGGTGGATTCAATTGCAGCATACACGTATAGCTGTCGCTTTTTTATAGCCAAAAAACAATAGAAAATTCGCACGTGCCATAGCGACAGATATACGCGTATGCTGCAAATGAATCCACCCTTAATTTAATAAGACTGCGTTCCATAAGTAGCCACGGTACTAATTAACTAACTAACCTTTGTTCCAATTCCTCGTCAACAGTTGATGCTTAATAAACAAACCCCTTATAAAAACCGAACGAAGGCATCACCCAACCGACCACCGTCGTCTTACAGAAACATCCCAGAACTTACCAGTATCTAGAACATACCGGTACTACCTTCAGAGAAATTCAGAGATCATGCCAGCCTCGTTCCCGGTCGTCCTCGGCGTGTTATGAAATGTGACGTCACCCGACTAAGTCTGTCACGCTATAACACGTAAAAGCCTGGGGACGATGCTGGAGTCATGCGACGGCTCGTCATTTACATGAGAGGGGTGAAATCCTGGAAGTTCAAACACAGGTACATAAGCTTATTCTTGGGTTTCTTACTGGGCTTATCATTTGTGAAACCAGGAGCCCATCATGCAGTGATGAGCTCCTGATGAAAGAGGTGCAAGCTTTTACTTTTCACCTCAGTGGCGTTTAATTTATCGTGCTCGTTGACGGGCTTCTGATCTCGTTCTGGAGCGCCAGGCCGCAGGCGTGAAGTGGGCCGCGGACCGCCGGGCCTGCTTTAAGCAAAAACCTTGTGAGAGGTAAGATCATAGATAGACAGTTTAATAAAATTACATCACAGCCGCCAGGCTGAATTACGTAATTATTTACAAGTCAATAAAAAAAATCTATAAGACTACAGTAATATTAATAGACATAATCTAATTTTAAAAGGATAATAATGACAATGTTTCCAACCATAAAGTATAAAATATTGAAAAAAAGAACTATATACATAACCATTAAAATATATCACTATAGTACAAAGCTTAAAATAGGTATAAAATATAGTAGGCATCTGCAACGTTGCCTGTGCCGCGCAAAACGGTCCCGGGGGGGGGGGGGTGACTCCCATATGAAAGTGACGGGGATGCTCGTCGTCTCGCTTAGGGTTGTAAATTGCAGGTTTTGGTCTCACTTAGGGTGTTGAGGACGGAAAGCCAATATTTTTACCCACACAGGTACCGCTTAGGGTTGTGTGTCAAGAAATATCTATATTATACTGTGTTAGTGGTCTAGAGCAGCACAGAAATCGTCGTTGTTAAAATTTACTCATAGAGGACAGCATTCGATTGCAACATCTTTAGCGCAATTAACATCTCTATAGCTCTTATTTAGTTGTGTGTTTTTGCATGGTCTCCCTTAGGGGTTAAATAAAGCCGGAGCCACGCCCAGATTGGTCTCCTTTAGGGTGTTAATTCTAATTTTCCGACGAGCATCCCCGTCACTTTCATATGGGAGTTCCTCCCCCCCGGGAAAACGGTATGAACGATTTAAGATATCTTTTGGTATTGATTTGAGGAAGCTGGTATTTCTAGATGTTCTAAAATTGTAGCAGGACATATTAGGTTCCGGTAAAAGGTGGTGAAGTTTGTGTTGACTATCTTCCTCTATTGAGCTAAACAGCTTCATGCACAGTTCCTCTCTACTCGCACAAAGGGTTGTTAGCCGTGCGCTCTCTAATGCCTCATTGTAAATTTATTAATAATTCATAAGAATTATGACCAATCAATAGGCAGTATTTGAGTCACATGTTTACCTCTGTAAACTCCAATACAAATCAACTGTCTGAAAGCACGGGGAGGGTTTGAAAAGGTAGCAGGGAAAGGCAGGGGTTGATGAATTATGAATTAGTAGAATTATCAATAGGATTCATTTTTATAAAGATCTCTAACTCCCCTAATTAGTATGCTTAACTTTAATAAAGACGAGTGCTGTAAATTTGTACAAAGTTTATTAATCAATATCGCCTCTTCGTCTTCAGTTATTTCTTCGCGGGTGTCCCTTTTGCACTTCTTGGCTATTCCACACTTCGTTGCCTCCTTCATCTCCGCGTCTAAAACTTTACGAAACGTCGCGAACCTGTTATAATAAAATGATACAATTTAGAACCCAATTTAAATTTTTTGCACTGAGACACCGTCCACACTACCCATTCAAAACACGTAACAATATACTTGCCTCTTGTCAGCTTTGTTGAGAACTTTGAATGCATCCTCTCCTCCTGTCTCACTCAAATGACGGTTAATCACACAAATTAACAAATAAAGCGAATTGGGCGGATAACGCTCTCCATTTTGCTTGGCCACTTCACAAACGAACTTGTTCAACCAAAAGTTTAGCGTATTTTTCGACCTGTGCTCTAGTGAAACGGTCAGATCTTGAACATCTTCGCATTTCAGATCGGCCACTCCAACAACTTCAAACATTGCACATGTATTTTGCCGTCGCTGCTGCCATTCCTCGAAGACTTTTCTATCCCATTTAGTGTTGTATTGTGTTGCTTTCGGAGTGGCTTCCGACACTAGACTGGTCTCTTCTTCTTTACTCTTTGGAGAGCGAAACCGACCAGCCAAGTTTCTACTAAATTTAATGCTGAATATTTCCAAACTCCTATGGGACAACTCCATGCCCATGTGATTAACATGACAAACACAATCGATATCGCGGTTTCATTTCACAAGTAAGATAAAATATTCGCGTCCGACCTTTATGGGCCTTAAAGCGGCTCGCCGTCGTATTACCCTCCTCCCCACATACGACTCCGGCCTAAAAACGACTGCACGGAAGGCTAGTGACGACGTCGCCCGCGCGTGACGAGTATGAATAACAATTACACATCACAGGCATTATGGGATGCACTTGTCTTCCATGCACAAATTAAAAGCAAATTCGCGGCGCTTGGTAAGTCATTTTCTTGTTTTCTTTATCCCTAAACCCCATCTCACTCCTTGCAGTCTATAGAAACAAAGGGAAAAAGTGCGAACAGTAGTATTTGCTAGGCAGGGTTCATTGTTCAGCGTAAGTGAGTAGGACATTTTATATGTAGTCAGTTCATTGCTTTCTTTTTAAACTTCCGCCTTTAAACAAACTGACCGGAATTGCTTGGATAGAAAGATACAGGATTGGATATCAGTCCTTCAGTGACATCAATATTAATTCGTTTTCTAGAAAACAACATTATTGATTCGCCATGGTTTGCGGCTTTAACTTACTCTTTATCGGCATGATTACACTGATTACCAACGAATGCACATCTTGATTCATGCAGTTATGTCACAAAAGAAGCCTTTTGATTTGAATAAGAAAGAGATTTCAGGATGTTCACTGATTTCCTAAACCATTATTGTCCTTAGAGGGCTTGGATGAAATGTACGCAAAGGTTTAAAACAAGGAAGTGCGAATTTCTGACGTTTGAGACTCTCTTGAAACATCTTTTCATCTTTTAGCATTGCTTTTACCTTGACCTTCCGACACCCGACGATCAATCTCTGGTGATAACCAAATCGCTTATAATTAATCCGAGAAGATCTGTTGCATGACTGGAGTTTGAACTTAACCATTTAATAAGCATCTCGCCGTGTTCATTTCTTCTTTGAACACACGTATTACGTACGGGGCAGTTTCTTCTTTCTATCTTTTTATCCCGGATAGCCCATTTTCCACTCACGTTCTCTTGTGTACGTGATATCTGATTTCAAGAGTTGTGGCTTTGTGTGTTCATAGTTATAATATATGTGCACGGACGCTGGACTCAAGAGTCACGGGTGAAATCAATTACTATTACCGCAAACTTCAGGAGGACAAAACGGACCAAATCATCAAAATCCATAGTTTGGATTAGAAAATAGTTACTCTGATACTATGTAAGATTCCATTGGACTGCGAGCAGTTGTCCATATTCCTCAGATCCTACGTGCGAGTGGAAATGAATAAATTATACAAAATCACAGAGACTGCTTGCAGATTCCATTTAATTTTGAAGCTGGCTCACAGAAAACAATAAAGCTGATCTTTCCTACCAGGTCACCCATGTCGCCCAGCCAGCCTGGATGAACATCAATTCTGAATCAAGTATAAAGGAAGATTTTCCAAAAGTGTTCGCAATTTAGATTCTATTTTGGCTTTTCTTTATTTTTAGGCTAAAACTAATCGGTTAACGTCTAAAGAATAATAAGAAGTAAGGAAACAGCGTAACCAAATCTTATCGATTGCTGTAAATTTGTTAAACCTGAGCTATCTTTGTTTGGCTTTTGAGGTATCAAGTACAGATCATTTGAACCTCTCCTACCTAAAATCCCTGGATCCACTCCTGATCCACTGAAAACTGCTTTTCAGGCGATCGTCGTGCGCACGCGTACGTCGCCGACTCGTAAAATGGACGTTTTTTTGTTTTGTTTCTTTATTTTCGTCGTCATCGTCCTCGTACTAAGCCACTTGACTAAGTCCTCTTGGTGTCGCGCGGCCAACAGACACAACTGCACATCATAGCTTGTTTTGCTACCTATGAATCTTCAAGACAATTTTCTCTTTTTATTATAGTGTCCATTTTCTCTATTTCGGAAAACAAGTCACATTGGATTCCCGTGAATATCTGAATTTCGCTGCCTTCAGTGATGAAGCTAATTAAATGTTCAAAATGATAATGGACCTTTGAATGACAATGGCATTGCTATTATAACAAGAGGTTATCTCATACAGGGTCATTTCATAACCATGCCATGAAAGGTCAAGTATCGTGGGTTCAAAAAATCTCTTTTCTTGTGCACGATAGTGACACGAAAAAAAAATTAAAATAAGAAAAACGGCTGGTATTCTTTGACTCGTCGCCGTATAAACGGCACCAGTATTCACGTAACAATCACATTTTTACTCAACACACTTAAGAAACCGAATTGATTTTATCAGTTTTCAAAACCGATCTGTCAAATACGACATTCTTCTCGTGAATACTCATCTGTCACTGGTAATATGTTTACATACATTTAATTCCTTACATACCGGAAGTGCAAATTGGCCATAACAGGTCACCGGAAACCAACAACTGCTAAAGTGTTTTTTAACTTTTTTCCTTAGGAAAAGGGGAGGGGGGAGGGGAGAGAGACTATCGGCCACCTCTAAATTCTTCAGAATTTCTTACCTTCTGTGTTTTCAAACGGAATTTCTTCTGAACTGTAATCACACCTAATGTTCCGGCGCTCTTGACCTTGATTACTCTTACATGAAGGTCGTTTGTTTGGCGTTTAATGCCTGAATAGTGGCTTGTTCCAGGCGTTCGATTCTTATACCTAATCGTACCTGTTTGGTACGCTTCGGCGGCATATCAGGCGAGTTTGGTCGAG
Organism: Siderastrea siderea; assembly: GCA_964030785.1. Taxonomy (NCBI): domain Eukaryota; kingdom Metazoa; phylum Cnidaria; class Anthozoa; order Scleractinia; family Rhizangiidae; genus Siderastrea; species Siderastrea siderea. The sequence continues at coordinate 4,572,972 of OZ034966.1, read as the reverse complement.
CCATGGTTCGTATTTTGGCGAGACGCAGTCGAGCCAAAATACCCATAGTGAGACCAAAAGAGCTTGATATGCTGCCGAAGCGTACCAAAAAAGGTGCGATTAGGTATTTACCGTACCCAAATTCGTCCTAAAACCCGGCGTTTTTTTTTTCAGTTACCATGATCAGTCAGGCGTTGTAGAGCGACACGTATTTACACTTTTCTGGTCGTTAATACTCTTCTCTAACTCCTCATCTGCCATTTTATTTAATTCTTTTGTTTGGAGTTTTATTTTTTGAATCTTGGAAGTCCAAGTTAAGAAAGAAATTTGGAAAATCCGGCTCCATTTTGAAACCAAAAAAGTTTCAGCGCTGTCCGTAAAGTTCACGCGAGCGCCCGCCAGTGTAGCCGCTTCCAATTTTGGCGCGAAATTGCATTTTTCCCCTCTCTTACCGTTAAACAAATTACTTTCTCGTTTAACAAATGAAATAGTTTTACGTTTCGTTGTATTTTTGTTGTAATTTTTGCCTCTAAAGTCTGCAAAAAAATGCGAGTTTCACAAACTGTCCGTGATATCGCAGGATATCAGGTCAGTGACTTGATATCGTAGAAAATCATGACAATAAACAAGGCTTCTGATTGGCTAATTCACAATTTGGGTACGGTAAAGATTGAGTAGTGGGGAGTGAATTAGGAAATTAGGGAGTGCACGTGAGGCGCGAGTGCTGTGGAAGGGGAAGTGGAAACCATATTTCTTCCTTTCCTTTTCCTTTTCTCCTCAAAATCTCCTCCTTCTAGTGAACAAAAGAGCAACTTAGGAGGGTAATTTTATATTGTAAGGCAACTTTAGTCAGTATTCTTAGTTTTCTTTTAAACGTGACAGAATGTGAGACTGACACCAACTGGCTGGGATGTGGCTGTTTACTCTACAGAGATTCTTCCTGCTCTTAATAATTCAAGCCGCGATAATCAACTTTGGTCAAGCCACCACTGAGACAAGTGAGGCAAATGCGATCTTGGGTTGCGTTACTAACACCACCTGCACTCAAACCTACGGAGAAGTCTACAGTTCTTTAGCATCACCTAAAAATTACTACAACATTGCACGTGCGTTGTACCCGGCAAAGAAGCCATCTTCAGTTCTTGTCCGCATAACGTTGTACGGATCCAGTGGGACAGAAAATTGCACCCCAGCCTCCTATACGTGGAGTATGTCATGTCTGTACGCTGCATTCCCTGACAAAGTCCTTGAGATCTTATCGCTTGGTTCAATATTTGTGACTCATCGGACGCAAGATTTAAACATTACAATCCCACCTTTCTGTTGTAATGTATCAGAGGACGACCGTTTAACGATTATTGACAGAGTACTGGCCGAAGTAAGTAACAATTGTTTCCTCGGTCGTTTTCCTAACCCTCCTTGGGTTAGACATTGAGTCAGTTTTGAATCTGGTTCCAGCAGTTAAGTCTGTGAACAAAACCTAATCGTGGGATGGTGGGGAGGGTGGGGCTTATGGTGGGATCATTGGGCAGGGGATTATCGTGGGCGGGGGGGGGGAGGGGGTGAGGGATGCAGGGACATGCATTTCCCACCCGCTGTACTATTTACTCCCAATTTTCGCCGTCGTCCTTGGCATGCAGACGGAGTCCTTCACGTCCTTGTCAGTTTGCTTTCTACCTATTAACTTGAATATCCGTTACCGGCTGAATGCAGTTTCCTTTCAGCGATTTTTCGTGAAAGAATTGACAGCCTCTGCAACAAAAGTGGAAGCCAAACATCAACTCGCTTTCATGCTTTTTCTTTTAAGTTGTGTGATCGCCGGCGCCTTGGTCATTTGACATATAGAGAAATAAATAAAACTTCACTGGGCTTGAAAACGGCTGGAAATTGGAGCAGAACGATTCAAAGACTTCAAAGGTTCTAAGACTGTTATGTTGCTGGGTAACTTCATCCTGCTCGATAATATGTTTCTCCAGCGGTAAAATCTAAACATCTAAAAAGTAAAATCGACCTTTCGGTCTAGCGTCCATCATCAGGATAAAAATGGTTAAAGCGAGATGACTATCTGCTAAATGTTTATAAACAATGCAAACTTTCGCCAAAATAAAAGAGTAACAACTTAGCACTGAGACTATGAAACGGGAATTTGTTAATTTAGACTAAACTGTTTGAAAATCGTACCCATGAAGCGGCACATACCCATATAATAGCTTGTCAGTATGGGAGTAAACCCCGGATTTGATTTAAAACTTAGTTACTAGTGGTTTGGATCAGTATACAAAATAAATCATATGTGAACTGCGGATTTAACGAATTAAACGATTCTCGCAGTCAAACAGTGTAGAGACATATTATCGAACAGAATGATTTAACAAACGCGAAAACAGGCCAGACTGCTAGCAGTTCCTCTCTGGATGGTCGAGAAGCCTTGCAAAATAAACCGAAACCTGGAGCGAACGACCCGAGGGTGGCTGAAGGCAGACTTTCCTCGTTGTTTTCTCCTCGCCTTAGTCTCGCCGCGCTGTTGGTGGCTCGTGCTCTGGACTATCAACAGGCCTTTTTGCGCTGAAAACGTCAAATGGCAAACGTGAGAAATGGCGGGAAATCATTAGTCTACTTCGCAGCCGTTTTTAGTTTTGTCACGCGTCAGCGTTGCGTGACAACACGAAAGACGGCTGCGTATGAGACCAGGAAATCATGATCATATGATCATTTTGCTGTTCGCATTTCCGGCAAACGTGATGCTAGATCTATCGATTAACGCACCATGCATTGAGCATTTCTTTCCTAAAGTCCCATTTATACTATATACTCGAGTCCACAATTAGACACACAGCAATGTTAATGTCATTTTGAGAGGCATATGTACCCCAAAGCCCGCCAATTGTTCGGGCCCGCGCAAAGAAACTATTACGCGGTGTTCAATTGATGAAAATCAATCATCGGAAATCCAATCGATCAATCTATAATATATAGATTTAGCCAAGCCTAACAGCCCCTGGTTTCATGCAAGGTGTTGTTTGGGAGTAGAAGTTTCTGTTGATTGAAGATTTCACGACGCTTAGGAGGACCTTCTCAAGAGAGATCACTTGGTGGCGGGATCAAGGAGATACTTTGTTTATCATTCACTTTGAAGTATTGACATAACCTCTTCATGAAAATAAAAAGAGTTGATATTGTTTTATGTTAGTGCGCCATCCCTTTCGTTATCTGGTTATCTTCAATTAACAGGAATTGTTTAGAGCCTTGTTCTCACTTATATAATGAAAGCGGTCCTCGTGGTATAGGATGTTTGTTTTAAGGTGAATGGGGGGTATTTTAGAGGTCTTCATGACCACAACTAGAATTATCCTGGTGTCATTTATTGTAGACACTGTAAAAAATCTGACAGGAAAGTCAACTGCTTGTTAGAACTACAATGTTGTACCTCCTGGGGGGGGGGGGGAATGAATGTAAACCACACCCATATAAGGCAATTATTTGTACTTTAAAGGGCTTGCTTTAAGTGCAGTGCTCCAGTCACTTCTATAGAGGAGTTCCCCTAAAGGTTTTAGTGACCAGTGGTACAATTGCCATTATTAAAATGACTGAATCTCAAATTGAGTGGGTGTATTTTAAATTTAAATTGTCACAAAAAATGGAAGCACTTTCTCAGGAGTCACTCAAAGAAAGTAGTGACCCAATGAGCACTTCTTTGGCAGACAAATTATTTTAGAAATGGTGATGTGCACCCTCTTTAATGCAATTTGAGTGTTTTGGGCCTTTTCAGAAATAAATGTAGGCCTGCGTCGGGACCGCTAAAGCGTGGTGCCGACCGAGTTCGCAGCATAACCAACAACAAAGATGAAGTCCTCGAGGGCAAATTTTGTAACTTGACATTTTCGCCTTCCACCAAAAAGTCAACTGAGTATTATTTTGATCTTTTTCTTTTCATTGATAGATATTGATATTTTTTCTCAAGTTCTAAACTTCAGTTCTGTCGAACTGAATCGTTTTGCTAAACAAGCTAAGCTTTTTAAAAAAACCTCTTTTTCAAAAGCGACGGTGGTCATGCAATTTCCCGCCATGAAAAACGCCGGTTGCCCAAAAGCACCGCGCAATTTCCCGCCAAGAAAAGATGGCATGGCAAGAAACCACCCCCCGTCTGGTTGTCTTGGGACTCCCTTCTCCCTCCCCCAGAGTTTGTACGGACGGGCGGGCGCGTACGCTGACGTCACAACCAAAATTTCTCAGATCGATAGGTTACCAAAATGTGCTTACCAATGGTGCTCCGCTGGCGCGCTGTGCGCGCGTGCTCCGCCATCAATCGAAACAATAAGTCAATTGGTTACGATTGACATTGGGCAATCGAGGATCAACCGATAATCACAAAAATTGTCCCTAATACTATCGATTTTCATCGATTTTCTTCGATTGTTGTATGCGTGTCTTCTCAGAGCTCAAAAACCCAACAAAATATTTGATCAAGACACGCATCGCGAGCGCGAAGTCACCTTTGTGATATCTGATGTTGTTGTGAAAGGGTTCCATGAATGTCCATTTTCTGTTGAAATTGGAGACAAATTTCACGCGAGAAAGAGGAGAGGAGATCGCGTGGGCAACTTGGTCACCTACAGAGAGATTTAATTGCACCGCTTTGGCGACTTCACTGAAAATCGTTTTCAGTGTAGGGAATGCTTTTGCTTTATACCGTTTATTAAGTTGTTGTCCTGGCACGGCTTTTCAAATTGATATGTGCAGCTTTTCTGTTTATTTGCGTAAATCTTGCTTCATTTTTGAATGATGACGATTACCCGGGGATTAGCATGCTGGTCCTGTTGTTGTACACAGCTCGTCGACATTCAGTTTCACGCTGCGATAAGATAGATAACATTTCTACAAGTGTTCTTTTATCAAAATAAGATGATTCCACACCAGATTTGGGCGTCATATGGTATCAAGTATATCTCCCCAGAAATAAAATCCAATACTGATGTATTGTATGTATCGATAACAATTAATCGATTGATATTGGAAATCGACGACAATCTAATTATCACAAAAACATGCGTTATGTAATATATCAAACACGAAAAAGTGTTTCATCAGGATATTCAAACACTGAGAGGTGAGTTGAAAAAACGAGGCGCAGCCGAGTTTTTTTAACCGACTTCGAGGTGTTTGGACACCTGATGAAACACTCTTTCAAGTGTTTGATATAGCTTCTCAAACCATTAATAATTCTTGGAGAAATCATAGTTAATAAAAGAATCTGGTTATGAAGCTCAGCAAAGTCTTTTGTCTTATGTTTTTGTTACCGTTTTTAGCCTTGACCCTGCACAAACAACAATAGGTTTGAATTTTGCATGAGCAACGAACCAATAAAAATGTCACTGTTAAGTTATTCAGCCATAGTGTGCGAACGTAAAACAGAAGATTGTGCAGGGTCGTAGAGCTTTCAACATAAATTGCAGCACCTTTGTTTTGGCCTTTGAATTTTGTAAGGTTTCATAACCAGTCCCTCGAGTAACGATGGAGAAATTCAAAGCAAAAGTTCTCCAAATATGCCAATTAAGATCCGATATCCAAACCACCGCAACCGTCATGGTAGGTGATTTCCTTTGTTTTCTTCAATAATGAAATATTAATGAATTTGAGAACGATTGTTCATCAAATTCCAATACAAATCAATTAACTGTTATCGATTGATATCGACTGATATCGATTGTCATCGATTATCGATTTTATTGATTTAACACGCCGGGATTATTATTAAGTGCCGCAAAACAAATTTCTTCTTCTCGCTATTTCGTGAGTGTCGTTTTTTTATCCCCATTCCCGCACTCTTCTCTTTCCTTCTTCCGCCTATATCCATCCATTTGTCCACCCATCTATTATTATCGATTATCGATTTTATTGATTTAACACGCCGGGATTATTATTAAGTGCCGCAAAACAAATTTCTTCTTCTCGCTATTTCGTGAGTGTCGTTTTTTTATCCCCATTCCCGCACTCTTCTCTTTCCTTCTTCCGCCTATATCCATCCATTTGTCCACCCATCTAGCCATAAGTTAATCAATCAATCAATCAATCGATCGATCGATCAATCAATCAATCAGTCAGTCAGTCAGTCAGTTAATCAAACAATCATTTCAACAAACAAACAATAAATCAACCAATCGTTTACCAATAAAACAACCTTTGCCGGTCCCCAGGCAGAACCTTGCAAACAGATATGGGTTCTCTAAATGCAGTGTAAGATAAGATGAAATGACTCATTGTATTTGTTGTTTTTACAGCTTCAAGATCTTTCTGTGCTTCCACAGTTACAGGATCCAACGCTGAACACAGCTGAGTGTGTAACTGAGGGGCATGAGCCAAAGTTAACGGCTTCAGGACGCAGTACTTATATCAGAGCGTTATTGTATATTTCTTGCGCGTTTACATTCCTTTTCGGCCCAATGTTGGCCTTAACAACCCTGATATTTTTCCACAAAGCTGAAAATAGCGATAGCAAAGCTGAACGTATTAGTGTCAAACCCATGGTTAAAGCTGTAAAATTGGTTTGCAAGTTTATACTAGTGGTAGAATTTTCAAGTTTAGTTGCGGTCATTACGTTATCTGTACTTGGGAATGCTCCCCTTGACTTGATTTGCATAATCATAGCAATATTTGTTGAAGGTTTAGTTCTGGGATTTCTTTTAAAAAAAAATAACAACAAGAGACGCTTTCCTTTCTTGCCAGAGAAAACAACCTGCTGTAAGGTTAAGCTATCGGGACTCCAACTCGGTGTCTTCGTGTGGGCAAACCTGGCTACTTTTCATTTTTGCTGGCTTGTGATTGGAATCATGATAAATGCAATATGGGGTTTGACCGTTTTGCTTTTTGTTTTCCTCGTCATTGCTGCCTCTGTCTTTATTGTCTACAACTACTATTATATGTGTCCGAAAGTCATTAATTGGCCTAATCTTATTCTTTGCACGTCTGCTGTACTTTCTGTCTGGTTAATCGTCGCCTTAGTGACTTTAGCTGGGCAGTCATTTTTTGGAAAGCAGACTGCAGATGAGGTAGTAAAAACAGTGGTTTTATCCGTTGCCACTGCATTTATTTCGTGGATACTCCCTACGATTAGAGTAGGCGAACCTGAACCGAAGAAATCGAAGGATAACGAAGGCAACGAACACAAGAAAAACGAGGAAGATGAAAATGAAAAGAGTGGAGCGACGGAACTTACAGGTCTCACATAAAAAAGAGGTAGATTGTTTTTCCAGGTTCTTGCATCTGTTTCCACATTTAAGAGCTTAGCTTCCCAAACTCATTAGTAATTCATGAAGTGACCAGCCAATAAATGATGTCTATTTTGGTCAGGTGGATGAGTCTTGATACCCAATGAAACACCAGATGAAAACACGCCCTGTTTTGATATCAAAACACACGTGTGTTTATATCAAAATTACAATAACAAAAGCAAAAATCTCAATATTGCTGTTTATTGTCATCAACTTACTACAATACTGATCGCTTTTACATTACTATTTCTTATTTATAGCAACATTCACGTTGCAATCAAAAGACATTCTTGACGAGAGTATTTGGCATTGCTCGTTTGCACATGCAGGCGAACTATTAAACACTAGTGCAGATAGCTGGTTGACCGCTTTCTTCATCCTTACTAGTTGTAGCAGCCGTAAAAGTACTAGATCTAGAGCAAGGTCCTAGCAATTTAGAAACTTTGCTTATTTGATGATCACTTGGCTTTTGATAACTAAACAAAGCATTGGACCTGTGTCCCGTCCTTTCTCGAAACATTTTTTCCTCCACGCCTGAAGTAAATAGTTTCGTGGAGCATGTCACTCTCAAACAGTGGGCAGTTTTTACTTTAATTCCGGCTTTCTTGCACATATCTGGCAATATAGCATTTAAGGTGACTCGATCGAAATAAATGACACGCTCTATGCCTCTCTAAAAACTCTAATAACATCGTCATTTCTTACTCAATTACCTTGAAACTTTCGCATTTTACACACAATGTATCGAGGAATAATACGTATGTCAACACGTAGATGTCCTGTTCGTTAATTTTGCGTGATTTTGCTTTTATTGAACTACTTTTTTTTATAAAATTGCTATTCTAACAAAACTGAGCGCTACGATTTGGTTTAAACTTCTAGAATCAGCTTATAATAGCATCTTACCTTGACTCTTCAAGTTTCCGCAAAATCGTAGGGACAGAAATCCCGGTACAATTTGAACGTCAAAATAACAACCCCAGACAGACTTCAAAGTTTGGACCGCTCCCGCGCTTTCCAAATTTGACTGAAAAGCGTAATAACTCCAGATGAAATAAGTTCAATGTATCGTTATAGATAGTTCCAAACGGCATTTGGCTATCCGCAACGATGAAAAAGTTTGGGCGGCTATTATAAACTCACTTTCTGCACCAAAATATAACGAAGTCGCCAAATTCACGTTTTTCTGAATTATATGAAAACTAACCGGACGAATTAAATAAAACTACCGGAACATGAAACTGTATCTTTTACACATACTTTACGCTATTTTACTTTGCTGGGGCGGTCTTGGTTTGGACAATATAGTTTTTGAAAGTGATGCACTATCGAAACTCTGTTCTGTACACGGCTTTGTTGTTATCTGAATTCCACAGGAGCGCTATGCAAATTTCCTTTCATTTGATGAGAATTTGAGGAATTTACTACCGCGGCCGAGGGTGGCCACGGTAAGTCGCAACTGAAAAGTCGTAAGTAGCAATTTCAGTTACAGCTTACTATGTACTAATTTTGAATTGACGACATACGATTTACTACTTCCGACTTACGAGTTAACAGTTTGCCATCTACGACTTGCCTCTTGCCCACTTACAACTTACGACTTAAGCACTTGCGACTTTCGACTTACGACTTACGACTTAGACCACCCCTCCCCTCCCTCCTACTTTATTACACAATCAAAAAGAATTATAGCCTTTCTGCCTACCTAGATCTAACAAGAAAGAACCCTTTTAGAGAATCGTTAGTAAAACTGAGAATTAGCAGTCACAAACTTCGGATTGAAACAGGTAGATACGACAAAATACCTCGTGATGAAAGGCTATGTAGTCTTTGCAATTGTAACAAAATTGAAGAGTGAAACTTATTTTTTTTCTAGATTGTCCAGGCTATACTTCAATAAGAGACATTTTCTTTTCTAAAATAGAACGTAAAATCCCATTTCTATACGACTACTTAAATCACATGAAACCTTATTATTACATCTTATGAATTCTACTGACTATTTTATAAACTTTCAATTAATTTCATTCATCTCATCGTGCGTTGAATTGAGAGACAAACTAGTTACAATGACTACCCCTTTGAATGGTTAAAATAAGCAATGATTGAAATTTTATTTTAATTAATTAAATAAATAATTAAATTTGCAAAACTACACATAAAAAGCCGACGTTTAGGCTTTAGCACGGATCTCTTTTGATTAAATAATTAAATTTAAGTGGCTTTTGGGATACTGTATTTAATATTTTGTTAAAGTCATGCAAATAAATCTTGTTGTTGTTGTTACATGCCTGGCCGAGAAGGAATAGGCCCAGTACAGTGAACTTCAAAATGGCGGACGAACGGGTACAATATAATCTGCAGAAACGCAATTTCCTTCATTTTATTTGTAGTAGAGCAGTTATATCCATCACCTTCAGGCCTCTTTACCGTCACTGTTAAATACCTTAAGTTTCTGTCAGTCTTCTTCCCTGCTCAAGCCCGCTCAAGGTGGCTACTGAACAGCTGGTCCATCTAGACTAAATACCCGACAGTCTGAAATTTAAATGTAAAGAAGATCCTCGCAGTTATTAACGCAACTTAGGCAGTTGCGAAAAGAAAGCCTGAAAAAATCAGGCTTGCCGGGATTCGAACCCTGACCTCTACGATACCGGTGCAGCGCTCTAACCAATTGAGCTATCAAGCCAACTGGGAGCTGGCCATTAAATTGGTTCGTAATATACCCGGGAAAGATGAAGATGAAATTATGAATATATGAAATTCGTATATTTGAACTGCGGAATGAAGAAATAAATGTAAAGAAGATCCTCGCAGTTATTAACGCAACTTATGCAGTTGCGAACAGAAAGCCTGAAAAAAATCAGGCTTGCCGGGATTCGAACCCTGACCTCTGCGATACCGGTGCAGGTATTTTCAGGCTTTCTTTTCGCAACTGCATAAGTTAAGGTTAAGTATCGTTCGGTCTGACCCATCTTTTTTCGGGCGGACAAATATAGGAGAGATGAATTCTCCTGGTTCATGGGCGGTTTCAACAATTACTGCCTTTTTGAGTAAGTTGGAAACTTCAGATTTACAGTGTAATGATTGTATTTTCCTCCTTGCTTAAACATTTAACTGCAGGAGGGTGTTTCTGAGAGGACATTGTGTCAAATTCAATACATTGCCCTGAAACCGTTTAAAGAATCTCTTTATCTGATGTGATTCTTCGCCAGTTGTTAATAAAGCTTGTCAGCCGGCCGCTCTTGAAGCAACTTGCTTGTGAAACAAGATATTCTAATAATGTAGGATTGAAATCTACAAAGCCTGTTACCTGTAGCATATGAAGTTTAGACAGAATGTCTTTATGAGAAGTTATTTTTTGTTGGGTTCCTCCTTCTTCCTCCATTTGTTTGGTTTCCACTTGGTCTGGTACTGACCCTTGCCTAAATCAAAGGCCCCCTTGGGCGACGCTCGTGTCAGATAACTAGTTAGTGCTTCGGCAATTGGGTAGTTTTCTCGCACAAACTGTTTGGACGTGTGTGGACGTCGTGTTTGGAGTTTGGTGGTTAGTTGATAAATGGCCACTATGTGGCCGGAACATTAAATATTAATAGTTAGTGCTCTTCAGTTTTTTCAGCTTTATTCAGGGGTTTTCGCGTTTTATGTTCATTTTGTAGACACTTGACTATGGTTCTGTAAGGTTTGTTCGACTGAAGGGGGCTTCATTTCGTTTCTGGACAGGTACAGGTGGCGATAGTTTATACGGTTGTACGACGTACGACTGGAACACTTAGCCACAGGGAACGCACACATTTACTATGTGATCTTTTGTAGTTTCAAAATACAAGGAAATGTATGGGAGCGGTCACACAGTTTGTGTGAGTGCTCTGTGACTTATTTGAAGATTGGGCGTGAAAGTTGATAAGTGCTGGCTAGGTGGTTTTTTGTAGTCAGGGCGAAAACCAAACTTGTTGAAAACGCTTACGTCACAATGACTGTGTGGTATATAGTTCGGTTTTGGTTTTTTCTTCTGATTTTTTGTGACTTGCTTTTTTGGTGGGATTTTTTTCTGACGGTGAAAACGAAACGAAAACCGAGATGGTGTGGAAAGAGAACATTTTATCTGTTTTTGGGAGTAAATGTAGTTTTCCAATTTATGCGGATTAGTGTTATCGGGGCTAGTCTTAATTGACCCCTGATATGTTCAACGCATAGCCTTTGAAACAAAAACAAGAAACCACTAACAATAAATAGTAACAAATTTGGCGAGTTTTGGCTTATATTCAGTCAGATATTCTATAATGATCATGTTACCACAACTGCTTTAATTTGTTCCCTTCCAAACGTCTGTATCATCTTTTGCATTCTATGAGCTTATTGTTAGCCTATATAATTTGCTCAATCTTAATCATCTTGAGCACAAAATAAACATCACACGCCTTTCTCAGAGCAATTTTCAGACTACCTAAACAATGCTCTATTCACAATTAACCTGAACTGAAAACAACGCCATTACAAGGTATGTTAAGTCTAACTTCAAACCTAATAAACCCTCATTAATTTAAGATTTGACTTCGTTAACCTAACAAATTCAACTAAAACACCGACATCACGTATCACTATATTATTACTGACCTCTTAAAAATACTTTCACAGCTAAAACCGCTCTCTCACCGTATAGACTTGCGTAATCTTGAACAAGGAATTCAAACATATTTTAAGAGCTTATCACCCACACCTAGAAATCTTCAAATACTTCACGCGCTCAGTAACACAAATATGACGCTTTTTTACTCTTTTTTCCCTCTCATACGCTCAAAGCATTACTTTTCTCCCTGTTGTTATAAACTTAACTTACTTGCACCATAAACACGTTCCTGTTGTATTACTCGCTAATTATGGTTCACTCGTAACACAACAACATAGCGCATTTCATTCATATTTCTACCTTCTAAGAATGGTTTACACAGGAATGCACTGTAGTGGTACCATAACGCATCGTGTCGTCATGACGACACGAGTGTAAAAAGGCTTATCCTGTTTTTGGCGCCATGATAGTTTGGAGGAAGAGCTTGTATTGTGAACAGCTGTGTGGCTAATGCGATTTGATGCTCTGATAGCATTAAGCTGCGACTGAAGTTCATCTCCGAACAATGACGTTGTGACCGCGGTTTGAGACGAGCACAACGCGCCTTATTCCTTGTTTAGGTTGGGTTTTATGGCCTCCCGCCTACGCAGTGAGAGCTCATAGTTGGTATGACCCAACAATGCAATAGCATCAGTTTGTGCCGTGAGCAGTTCACCCGTATCTAATTGTTTGTCATGAACGCCACGGCTTCTAGAATCCATCAGCTTTTGGGTCGATTGAGCTATAATCGTTCCAACGTTTACCAGCAGGTTGTGAACAGCGGACAATCTCAAGTCCTGCTTTTTCCCGTAATGGGTCAATTTGCCCCATATCTCGGGGTTCTTTAGGGACAGCGAGCTTCTCACAGTTTTCTGGCCGATGATATTTTTCAACCTTTTCCTTGACCTTCCCGTCGCTCAATTTTGCCGCCCAGCGCTTATTTATTATGCCAGCTAACTGCTTCGAGACCGGGCTGCTCGCTTTGTCGTCTTTTGTGAACTTGAGGGCTAATTTTGTTAAAAGTTCATCTTCGCCTTCTTTGCAGGAGTCCTGCAAGTTAGCTGGCGAGGATTTCCCGCCTTTAGTTTCGTTTGCAGCGTGGGTTTCAAGCAGAATCTTAACATCGTCTTCGCTGTCACTACCAGTATCGCTAATATCAGCTCTGGACTTTTTTGCTGCCGTTTGCCTATCTGATGGGGCAAGGTGAGCTTCACGAGATTCTCGTTTAGCTGGTAGAGTTTTCAGAGCGGTTATGGCACCGCTGATTTCGGCGAAGGAGCTCGCCATGTCTGCCACGGTCTTATTCAATGACTGATCTGCATTCAACAGCCAGTCGCTGTTTTCGGGTGCAGTGTCATCCGGTAATTCGTTTTCGAGGTCTTCCTCGTCCGTATTGTTCGTAGTTCTCTCCAGATCGCCAGGAGAAGATTCATTCGCCATGATACGTGTACTCGCCCCGAAGGTTCGTTTGCAAGTGAACGCTCTGGTTTCGCCCGCATATCTCACGTGACTCCTTAGCGACATTGACCAATGACGAAGTAGAATTCGTACTGCTGTTCAGGTTTCGTCAGTTTCACTTCAGTTTCACCACAGGCTTACCATCCTCTGTTTGTGTGGTGGGCTGTGCGTTTGTAATGGCTGTATTGGTTTATCAAATTAGCAAAACTAAAACCGAAATTTAGGAGCTTGAAAACTGAGGAAAATGAAATAAAAACTCATAAAATTGCTGCCATGGTGTTTTGATTTGAGTTTCTGTGTTTATTTTGGTGATTTAAGGCTCGCGAAAGCGATGTTTTCAAAATAACGGTCGGACTCGCTCAAAAGTAGAGAAAGAGAACAAGGCATGCAACTAGGCGACCCGCAAATTACACTATCCAGTCGAACATTTCGCCAAAAAAATAATATTTGCCGTAATCACTCACACAAAAAAATCATGGCCCTCAAAAGAATAGTCTTCGAAGAAAAATTAGGCCAAATTTGAGTTGTATTCGACCGCGGATAGACCTTTAAATTCGAGTGAATACGGCAAATATGATTTTTTGGGCGAAATGTTCAACTGGGTAGTGTAATTTGCGGGTCACCTAGTTGCATGCCTTGTTCTCTTTCTCTACTTTTGAGCGAGTCCGACCGTTATTTTGAAAACATCGCTTTCACGAGCCTTAAATCACCAAAATAAACACAGAAACACAAATCAAAACACCATGGCAGCAATTTTATGAGTTTTTATTTCATTTTCCTCAGTTTTCAAACTCCTAAATTTCGGTTTTAGTTTTGCTAATTTGATAAACCAACACAGCCATTACAAACGCACAGCCCACCACACAGAGGATGGTAAGCCTGTGGTTTCACCGACTATAATAGCACTGGAAATCAAGTGAAATACTTTCACGGTAGTATTCACACAAGCTTACCATCCTCTGTTTGTGTGGTGGGCTGTGCGTTTGTAATGGCTGTGTTGGTTTATCAAATTAGCAAAACTAAAACCGAAATTTAGGAGTTTGAAAACTGAGGAAAATGAAATAAAAACTCATAAAATTGCTGCCATGGTGTTTTGATTTGTGTTTCTGTGTTTATTTTGGTGATTCAGTTAAGGCTCGTGAAAGCGATGTTTTCAAAATAACGGTCGGACTCGCTCAAAAGTAGAGCCACCACACAAACAGAGGATGGTAAGCCTGTGGTATTCACAAGTGACTAAAGGCTACAATTTTGCCGTTTTCAAAAAAATGAGTTTTGCGACCTAAACCTCGAATTCTAGGGCACCATTCCACCTTAAGTAAATCATTTTAATAACTAAAAAGACTTGCTTTTGAAGCTCCTATATATGTCAACGACAACACTAAAAGTCAAGATGAGAGGTGAGGGAAAACATTTCTAAATATTTGTTTAGTATATTGATTTTGATACCATTATTGCTACGCGTGTTATTAATGAGTCGGCACGAAGAAGTATCTGCAAAAATCATAAACCATCAGAGAAAGTATTAGGTAAGATATCATGGTCTCCAAGTTAATTAAATACTGACAAATAGAAACACATCTACAACAGTAAGGAAGTAATATGCAATCACAACTGTGTGCAGAGTCTGACCTGGCTTTTTCATTGAAACAAATTGTTCTATTCGTTATGGTTTCGGCCTTAAGCTTAATTTCGTAGCTACTTTGAAAAACAACGTAGTATAAGGAAACACCCAAAAGGGATGTTTTTCACCAAGTTCAGAGTTTCAGAGTTATCTTTGGAATTGGAAAAGGGCTAAGGCGTTATATTTAACTTATGGTGCGTTCTTTATACCTGTAACATACCTTTTTCGCATTTTTGAACCACCTCCCCCCCACCCCGCTACTTTCCACTGTTTTTGAAAATTGTCCTTCTCTTGAATTGTCTCCCCACCCCCCTTCCCGGCCCCCCGTCAACAAATGCTAAAATAAGACGCCACCGCACAACTGACTACAGCAAGGCACGTAAAATTGCAGCTTTGGTAGTCAGTTTCGTTTAAACTTAGTCTAGCCTCCCACGCTAAGAGGGGTGTCTCGAAAACACAGACCTCGAAAACCCAGACCCCAGACCCCAGACCTCGAAAACACAGACCTCGAAAACCCAGACCTCGAAAACACAGACCTCGAAAACCCAGACCTCGAAAACACAGACCTCGAAAACCCAGACCTCGAAAACACAGACCTCGAAAACACAGACCTCGAAAACGCAGACTTCGAAAACACAGACCTACTAAAAACCACTAACGTGTCAAAAATACTGTAAACAATGACAGCCTTTGCTAGCGAGCGAATTATGGCTGAAATAAAAAATTATAAATCCCCTAGTTTGTCGTGGGTGTTACGAAAACTAAGATATATTAAAATCAGAAAAACCATTGAAATAACTATTGTAGACGTACAATGAGCACCAGTAACTGTCATTTATAACTGTCATGATATGTGAGACACTTCGCGCGTGGTGTTTTCTTGGTCTTTCTTTGGTCATCACTCCTTTCGGCTCTTGGCTTTGTTTTTCTACGCAATCATGTGCGATGAGTGCTAGTTCGCAACAAATTTCCCCGTCGAAAGAGCGGTAGGAATAGTTTAGGGCCTCGATTGGCTTTTGCAAGCTGAATTCGGGCGCGTATTCTCTTTGTTGCGTGACGGAAGTGTACAATAAAAGAACATGATCTTCGACTTTGTTCTTGGGGGTGTGACCGAACAATATATAGCTGGCTTTCAGCCATTGAGGTCAAAGGTCGGCCCTCGCACGTGAGGCAGAAGTAAACATTTTGGCGCGAAACTTAAGACACATGTTTAGATTGAGGGGTAAAATTTTCAGCTATGTCGGTTTTTCGAAAGTTTAAGCTTCCTCAGCTATTACGAAAAGGGCCACCTGCAAGCGAAATTGGCGAAGAGATTCCGCGCTTCAAATGTAGTGAATTGCCGTTAAAACAGAGACTAGGACAATTTCTAAACAAAAGAAATAGAAACGACAAACAGGGGATTTATAAACATTGTTTACAGTATTTTTGACACGTTAGTGGTTTCTGTGTTTTCGAGGTCTGTGTTTTCGAGGTCTGCGTTTTCGAGGTCTGGGTTTTCGAGGTCTGTGTTTTCGAGGTCTGGGTTTTCGAGGTCTGTGTTTTCGAGGTCTGGGTTTTCGAGGTCTGTGTTTTCGAGGTCTGTGTTTTCGAGGTCTGGGTTTTCGAGGTCTGTGTTTTCGAGGTCTGGGTTTTCGAGGTCTGTGTTTTCGAGGTCTGGGGTCTGGGGTCTGGGTTTTCGAGGTCTGTGTTTTCGAGACACCCGTAGTCTGGTAGGAGGCTAAACTTCCAGATCAGTCCTGCACTACGATGACGCCAGGCCTCGCTAACATTTGACCTGGTTACTAAGTTCCCACGTGGATTGACCGCTGGTCAACAAGCCCATTTTGTGGAATTCGCATACGGTCGGTATGTTTTCCTTCACCATTCCAGACTCTTGATCCACATCTTGGGTTAAAATGCAAGCTGCACAGAAGCTAGGAATAGTGTACATCGGCAAGGCCGGTGGTAAGGTAAGTGTCGAAATGTTTTGATCGGCTTTCTGAGTCTATCTTAATCGGGCGTGATTCAGAGAAAGCAGATTTATCCCGGTTGTGGCGTCTATGTTTTCTGATTTCTAGATAAGCAGTACAGTGTGCAAAGAGACCTTTCCCTTGCAGATCAGTCTGACTTTATGTTCTGTCATAAAAATGAAACGTCATATTCCTTTAAATTTTGAATTATTCCGAGTAGCTAAGGTTTTATGTTTTAGATGGCAGAAGTGTGCGTTCGTCTTTCTAAGTGTTCTTATCAGCTTAATCTAAGTAATCTACATTCATGTAAAGTGTTTTAACCAAGCTGTATTGGAGAGTTTATTTATAATATGATGTTTTTAATGCCTTGCCTCTTGGACTGTCTATGACACATCATGTTTTATTATTCTAACAATACTCAAAGTTCTCACAAAGACATGTATGTACATGTAAAATATCACACAAATTATATTTAAAAACTTGTAGGTGTAATAAATTACTGTAAATGGGAGACCCAAAAGGTGGCACACTTTTAGAAGTGTTTAGAAGTATAACGTATTAAGCTGAAGTGTATTTAGAGCTTTCCATGTAACCGTTTTCTTTTTTAAAATGGGGTTTCTTAGTTTTCAAGGTTATTCACAGTGGACCAAGAGATTTTACCTCACTGCCTTTGATCACGTTGTATACTTTTGTAGTCTGTCTAGTGTAATTGTCCAGGTGAGAGTAGTCCTGAAAAGAACTATTAATAATGACAGCAATATTACTGTTGTTGTAAGTCAATGTCATCAACAACAGTCGTATTAAGGACTTCTCTCAATACAGATGATCACACTAGACAGACTACCAATACTCCTGGGTTCAAAACCCCGGGGGGGGGGGGGGTGACTCCCATCTGAAAGTGACAGGGATGTTCGTTGTCTCGCTTAGGGGTGTAAATTGCAGATTTTGGTCTCACTTAGGGTGTTCAGGACGGAAAGCCAAGATTTTTACGTATACAGGTATCGCTTAAGATAGACTATGGACGAAAACTAAAAATTTATGACACTGCTTTCAAAATCTAGAATATAGCATTCGACGTAAGCCTCCTTAGTGCAATTAAAATCACTATAGCTCTTCTTTGGTTGTCTACTTTAGCATGGTCTCCTTTATGGGCCAAATAAAGCCTGAGCCACGCCCAGATTGGTCTCCTTTATGGTTTTAATCCTGATTTTCCGACGAGCATCTCCATCCCTTTCATATAGGAGTCCCTCCTCGGGGTTCAAACCATTTTATTTTATGTGGGTCATTTGCAACTGTTCTGTTATCCATACTGTAGTAAACTGAAATCCTCCTGCAGAAAACCTTGTTCACTGAACAACACTCCAAAAGTTTTTAAAAAGTAATGAAATAATGTCCTGTACTCAGAGCACAATAGAAAGTTTAAAAGTGGAATATTTTGTTTGATTCAACCGAGCTTGATCAGCCACAATAATAAAAATGTGAATGTGAATACTGTGGTTGCTGAAGCTCGGTTGAACCAGATGAAATATTCCACTCTTAAACTTTTTATTGCACTCTGAGTACTCTGGAGAAATATTATTTTATTACTTTTTTAAATCATGTTTCCAGAGCAGGAAGACAATATTTTTGATTGTACTCCAAAAGTTGTTTACAGGTTAAGTATGATCCTCCAAGGAAGTGTAGGACTGTCAGTGTCTGTGTGACTGATGTTTCAGCAACATGTATGGAAGTCACCATTAGAAGTCACTTCATATGACATGACTCTAGGGTTTATAAATCCATTCACTACAATATTGATAGAAACACTGTTTTTGGTAGGGACTTTGTTCATGGATAGCAGCAGCTGTCTCCCCTCTGTCTAAAAGATAAAAACCCTCGCATCCAAAACATAATTTGCATGCAGCTGACCATTCAAGCTTGGTTCTTTGCAGAAGAAACCTTTACTTCAGTGTTTTTTCAATAAATTGACATTTTATATAACTAACCTCACAGGCACTTTGTTTACTGGAAATTTTAAGGACTGTTACTCTTTTTGCAGCATAAATACTCGCTGCTTGATGAAGAAGACATCCATCTTGTGAAAAAGTTTAGATTTGAGGTGAGTTGCTATACATTGATTTTGCTGAGGTAATGTCTGTTGCATAAGATAATCATGCCAAAGACAACGAGTTAGATCATGTTATTTAATAATGACCTTATGCCACTAAATTTTTGTTTTGAAAGGAAGCCCTCAACAGTCTTATTTAAGGGAATATCATATAGAGGCTAAAACTCCTAACTGCAAGGCATCACCCCCACCAGCCATTGACCAGGAACTATTGTAGTTTTGGCGGCTATCAACGGAACTACAGGGTGTCACCAGTGGCATATGCCACTGGGCATCTAATATATGATACGATATGATATGTGTACATGTAGGTTGATTGCAAATATTATCAAGTCAGATGTTCTTTTTTGTTTTTACTGACAGGCAAAAGTTGATGTCAACAAAGATGGTAATGGAGCTAACATTTTTGCATATGCATTTGATCTGTCACGAGAAGAATCAAGTGGACATTACTTTCACGAATTTATTTGGTAAGTCATGTCTGAATTCGCAATTCTCTTTTACATCTCTGTACATTGCTCATACAAAACAAATAGCAAAAAAACTTTTGCCACTAAGACAAAATGATCTCAAGCAGAGAACAAGATTTGTTCTAATGGCTGTTTCACAATACCAGGATGCTGTGGAGACAATATGTCAGTCACACCAGTTTTGATGAGCTGAACAGAGAAGAAGGCATGCACGGACAGAAAATAAAACTTTCCGAGCAGCTTTTTCACCATTCTGAGTAACAACCACAAGGGTTTTTAAATTTTGGCATTGTTTCTACAATTTAAGAGGGGATGTTTCCATGATTATTCAATCAATACCTGCTAAGGAAACAGCTGAAACTTTAAGCTGACAGACAAACATTTTATAGGAGAGAATATTTGTTTTTCTGTGTGATTGATGCACTAAAATGTTAACCTCACATTGCAATAAGAGTGGTACCACATTTGGTCATCTTTTTGCCTTTGTTTTGAATGATTCAGAAACAAATTCTAGTTTTCAGACACACGTCCAGGGAGCAGATTTAAGGTAAATTCTTAGGAAGACCATCTTGTTCCAGATTCCTCAAGGATGCAATGTGATCGTTACGTTGCATTTTTTTCTCATTTTTTTGCGGTCTGCGGACACAGATCATCTGTGATAATGTGGCTTTTTGAATTTTTTGCATTAAGGTAGTAATGAATGTATAACAAAATGTTGTTTAGACTACAGGTAGGGAGGATCTGCCAGCATGGACTTTAGATCCATGGTGGAATGCATTGAGAAAATAATTATTATCGCACAACTCCCATATCAGACAAATAGGCAAAAAATATTCAGACAGGACAAAATTAATGCTATGTGACACATCTTAGAAGTTTTGGTTTAATGTAATTGCAGGATTGAATGGATTGTATTATTATTTTAATGGTGATAGCAAAAAACCTAAAAACGACAGTCCAAAGTTTTTCAATTTTATACGTGTCATTTTGCACCTGGACATGCACGAATTTATCAGGGAAAGACACTGTGGTGGAATCGCACCTGGTTTCAGAGTTTGCCACAAGAATGGCGTTACTGTTGGTAAGTGGAAGGTGTACACTTTATGAAATAAATAAATTTTGTGATTGAAGGTACATGTAAAGATCAAGTATTTTATCCTCAGAGAGCTAGTCCTTCACGGGGTTGCCTTATGTTCTCCCTCTCTGGACTGAATGGCAAGGCCATATTAGTGAGAGAATATAACAGTAGGCTGGACATTTTTTCAATCCTGTATGCTCCCTGTATTGTCAAACCCTTCAACTCCTCTCCATACATGTAATTAATGGGATTGGGGGACCTGTGGGGGGGGGGGGTACTCTGTAAATTTTGGATGGGGGTGTGTGCTGCTGGGACTCTTGAGAGTGTAAGTCTATTCCAGACCATGTTCTGCTGCCTCTTTTAATTTGAGCAACCCTATTCTAGATAGCCTAGACACCAAAAATCCCACCCCTATAGACCTTGTCCCGCGGCGGCCAAGTTGAGTCCGCGGAGAATAAAAAGCTTTGATTTTGAACGTCTGACTTCGTTCTCAAGTTTTTCACTGCAAGGCTAGATGTGCAAAATGTTTTGTTTGTATGCTAAATACATGTAGTAGCTGCGTGAAAAAGGTCTATTGCAGACTTGCTGAGTGTCAAACCCTACATGTACACTGTAGTTTCCCAATGAATGATACCCTTTTCTAGACCAAAACTCTTGATAAATTTTGTATACCCTATTCCACACTAAGCTGGTTGAAAACTGCACCCTTCATGGCAACACATACCAATACATAGCCTATATAATGGAAGTACAATGTAACCCCCTCCCCCATTTCTGGGTTGGGCAGGTTGGGTTAGAAGAGGAGGATTTTAAAAATAAGGAGATGGAGTATTTCAGATAAATACTTACATACATTGTACATAAAATGAGATAAAGATATGACTTCACACCGCAATTCAGTTATTTTAATTTCCCACACTGTTACGATCTCTATAACTCAAACCCTGGTTAACTCAAATGCTTGTTCAGCCACTGTTCTATAGTGATTCACTGGTACCCATTTATACACTTTAAGGACGGTGTATCCTAATACAGAGGTATCTTTGCAATTCAGGTTATGACTATGGGGAGAAAAAAGAAAGTGTGAGTAACCATGTGTTTTTCAGCTAGATAAATAAGCAACGTATCCATGATTCTTGAAATACAAAGAATGTATGGAAATTTCTTTCTAAATTTAAGCTCAATTATCTCTGAAAATGCATGGTTATCCCCAGTTTTCTTTTTGGATTCTCATAGCCCTTGCTAAGGTCTGCTTTTTCCACGTGGTCACGAACCACACAAAAATACCATTGTATTAGTAGACAAATTCGTTAAGAAACTGGAATATCAAAGACCAGACCTGAGATGTGCAGAACACATGTGCAGTAACAAAAGGAGACACCGTCCTTGATAGAGAGAGTCAATGTGGAGTAATGCTTCTTACCCCGCCGTCAGGACGGGGTCTAGTAATACCTGTTTTTTTTTTTTTTTGTCGTCGTGGTCACTTGCCCCAGACCTCCGCTCGGTCAAAACAATACTTGCCGGTAATGTGCGTTCGTTTAGCGTTTATTCGCCAGAATTTTCATGAAAGTTGGTGTAGAAAACTACTGGCGATTTAATGGCATAAAAACCGCTTCGCTGAAAGCAAGAACGAAGGTGCTAGCGAGCTTTGAAGCTGGCATGAATTCTAATAACTTGCCCTGGCACGTAAACATTACATCACTGAAACACAGAAGCCGATTCGGGGAAGTCCCTTGCTTTCGCCAAGTTGAATAATTCAACAGTGAAATGCAAGCAGTTTCTGGGCAGTTTTGCTTTGCTTCGCCAAAATCTTTAGGGAAAGTTGTGTAGAAAAGTACAAGAAATTCAATGGAGTTGACTTCTCTTCGATGAGAGCAAGGAAGAAGGTGCTAGCGAGCTTTGAAGCTGGCATGAATTCACCTAAACTTACCGTAACACGTAAACATTACGTCATTGAAAGACAGAAGCCGATTCGGGGAATTGTTTTGCTTTCGCTAAAGCATTTATCGAATCATGGCCTAAAAGTAGACCTTTACGTTTCATTTTTCAGTAGATAACCGTTCCCTTTCGATTTAAGGATAATTTTTCTTCATCAATAAATCTATTTAAATTTCCGTGCCCTTGTTTAATATTTAGAATTACGCTGAGATGTCATTTTGTTAAAAAATTGACGTAACTAAGTCACGCCATGGTCAAAACTATTTCGTCACGTTCTTCTTCGCGAGTGCTAGAACAGGTGGATGACCAAGGAATGAGGGAAGGGAAAGGTATTCATACTATAAGGGATCCATGATATCACAAGGAGAAGGGTGCAGAGAAGACGTAGGGGGGGGGATGGCAGCACACACGTCAAACGTTAGAAAAATCCCCAACTTCAAAACTTTATACCACTTGGGCACATATCTTGAGTGACCGTAATGTATTTGCACCCCGAGGGGGGGGGGGGGAACGGCGGGGTCCAATGCCCCTGGGGCTTTTCTTGTTTTGTAAGGAACAACAACACTGTGCAGAGACAAAGCCTTGGATCACTGACACTCTTGTCTTCGGATCAAAAGTCAGACATGCTAACCGTTAATTTCTAAATAAATAATTATTTCTCCTTGCTTTGTCACAATGTGTTGTTCAAACATAGAAGTACATACTGACATTAATTTCTAAAATTATTTCTCCTTGCTTTATTATGACTTGTTCAAATATGCAAGTCCTGGCCATAAAGATCACCAAAGATAAAGTACATTGTATTGTTGTTTAAGCAAATTGGGTGGTTCCATAAAATATCCATACCTATACCACGGGCGGCATCTCGGAATTCCGAAGGGGAGGGGGGGTTACGTCGACTGGAATTCCGAGGACATGGGGGGGGGGGGTTCATTGGACTGGAATTCCGAAGGCATGGGGGGGTTCATTGGACTGGAATTCCGAAGGCATGGGGGGATTTTCAGGACAGTAACTTCCAGTTTGGTGTAGTTAAGTCTCTTCAAGATAAAACTCGTCAAAAACGACTTATCTAAGGACCATGTTTCACTCATTAACACGAGACACGTTCAACTCAATCAACATGCCGGAGACACATTTCAATGGTCATGGTCAATATGTTTATACTAACATGACGGCTGAAAGCTGTTCACTTGCCAGTAGATCGGTCACAAAAGCGATTGTAGGCTTTTCTTCGATTGTTTTGCTCGAATACAATACTGTAGATCCCAGCAAAGGGTTTTATTAAAGCAGATATCATCGAGACACTCGTGAAATTGTTGCGTTACATACCATGCGACGTTCATTGAAAAGGTCAGATTTCACGCGTTATGCAAATTTGACGGGCTTTTGATCAGACTACATTCACTATTGTGTACAAATTCTTTTAAAGTTGTCATTGCCTTTGAATTTCAATGTGGGTTTTATTTACTATTTTAATTTTAATCGAAGGATAAAGTGCGGGGAAAAAGTTTGATTTGTTCTCGCGCAATTTATTTGAGGCCGCAGTACAGTATGCAAATTGCGTTCACTGTGAACTAAAAATAATTACAGGAAAAAAGCTTGCTATTTTACTCTAATTCTTTTCCTAACATCATAACCTTCGATTTTTAGAATAGGTTGCATTCAACAGTTTCGCTTTTGACGATAGGTTTGAATCTGGCAAACGCAATTATGAATTCCCCTTTTCAATTCTGAAAATTTTAGCTTTGTTGTTAAAATTTTACGTCGCATTCGGAACGCAAATTATTCTCGGCAACCCTTGACACCAAAAATTATAGACACACGTTTAAACATTGGACCAAGCGTTGGAATGACTTAAAAGCGGTTTGAGTTTTCTAATGTTTTAATGGATTATCGGTAGTGTACGTTTTGCCGTGGAAAGTTACAATGTAAAATATTACTCAGTCGGCCGCTGTTTGTCATCATGCAACGTTGATTGTTTGCAGTGCTGAATGTACATTTTTTCTTTTGGAGGGAGCGAAAGGATTAATTTCCGTTTAATAAAGGTGTTTGGAATATAGAAAGGGCTTTTCAAATCAGTTGGAAGAAAAAAGCGGCAATTCCAAAGGGGAGTTGAATGATTACGGAATTCCGAAGACATGGGGGGGGAAGACCGGTTTGGAATTCCGAGGGCAAGGGCGGTTTGAACATTTTGGAATTTCCTAAGGCAAGGGGGGGTCTAGATGAAGATGCCGCCCGTGGTAGGGTATGGATATTTTCTGGAATCACCCATTCTCCCAGCTAGTAGAGTAGTGAGGTGAACTTACATGTTGATATCAGGGCTTAAAGGCTTAAAACATAGTATTATTGAAGGGAGCAGTGGAAAAGGAGAGGAAACAACAATTACTGAGTGGATTTGACCAATATTGGCAAACAGATTGCCAGACTTCAAGCATTCTGAACAGTATAATTGTTTAAAAAATGGACGAGTAACAAGGGGAAGACCTAATAAGACTTTGAGCGTCTCTGGTTAAAAATTTAAAAGTTTATGAGCTTTCGATTGCCAGTCTGCAATCTTTGACAAGTGATGAATTAAAAGCGCAAACATTAAAATATATATACAAAAAGTGTGAAAAAGAGAAATTATAATAGAAAACAATAAAAATACTTTAGTTGGAATAAAATGCTAATCAGAAGATCATAA
The DNA here is from genome assembly GCA_964030785.1 of Siderastrea siderea. Lineage (NCBI taxonomy): Eukaryota > Metazoa > Cnidaria > Anthozoa > Scleractinia > Rhizangiidae > Siderastrea > Siderastrea siderea. Next base: position 4,547,815 of record OZ034966.1, on the reverse strand, counting down.
TAAAATTGAGTATTGTTTAGGTAATTGTTTCGCATTATTGTCTGCATCGCTTGTGATTGCCATGTGCCAGGATTCCAGTGTTTTTCTAGTGCAGAAATTTCCCTTGTCGGTTACATATTGAGCACTTTAAAGTCTGCAATGGAGTAGTCATTCAACCACGCTTGTGTTGCAATATTGGAACCTTTTTAAAGGCTTTAATTTGTGTTTCTAGTATGTTCCTTCACTCTTGTTTTTAAGCACCTTCCAGTTTCTCCAATATAACTCCACGGACAGTCGGCACATGGAATCTTGTAAACAACATTTGTTTGTTGATCAGCCAGTGGTCTTGACTTGGGGGAAACAAATTCCCGTTGTAGGGTCTTGAGGGGTCTGCTTGTGGTTCGGATTCCATTACTTCTGAGTAGTCTTGTGAGTGGCTTGGTTAGACCTTTGAAATATGGTAGAACTGCGAAACCGCGATATGAGGAATTTGTTTCCCCCAAATCAAGACCACCGGTTGATCAACAAACAAATGAAGGGCTCCGTGGAAGGTTCTTAAAAATAAGAGTGAAGGAACATACCAGAAACACAAAAGCCTTTAAAAAAGGTTCCAACATTGCAACACACGCATGGTTGAACAACCACTCTCTATTGACTTTAAAAGTGCTTGTGTAATTGACAAGGGAAATTTCCGCATTAGAAAAACACTGGAATCCTGGCACATGACAATTACAAGCAACGCAGACAATAATGCGAAACAATTACCTAAACAATACTCAATTTTATTATGATCTTCTGATTAGCATTTTATTCCCACTGAAGTATTTTTATTGTTTTTAATTATAATTTCTCTTTTTCACACTTTTTGTAGGATATATTTTAATGCTCGCACTTTTTATTCATCACTTGTCAAAGATTGCAGACTGGCAATCGAAAGCTTGTAAACTTTTAAATTTTTAACCAGAGAGCGCTCAAGGTCTTAGTATACATTGTATTTTAATTACCAAGAAAGCAAAATTTATTGCAGTTTGAGTAAGTGTTGAAAACATTTCCCCCTATTCTGTGTTGTTATTACCCACAGATAACAGGTTAAACAACTTATGTGTAATGCCTTCATCAAGTGAGAAATCGAATAAAGTACAATCAACCCATACCTCTGAAAGGTAAGGTACATCTACATAATTATAGTTAAAAGTAATAATAATAATGATGGTAGCAATAATTATTATCATTATTATTATCGTAGTCTTAAAAAGGGCTCAAAATTAATGGTTGCCCACTGTACTCATCTAAAACAAGTAAAAATCACCAAAAAAACAAGTAACTTTATTCCCTCCACTCATCCCACGGCCAAGTAGATGTACCATTTTCCGTGACAACCCTCTGTTTTCCTCTCATAACGAAGACCAAAAATTGCAAAAATAAACAAGGAAATTTGCAAAAAAAAGCAGAAAATGCTTGGCGTTATTTGGTCATGACAGTTAAAGGGCTGAATATTTGACTTGTCTTGAAACATCACAAACTTTGGCAACATCACAAAGTCAACTTTGTGATGTTGTTTTCCCGCCAGAAAATCATGAAAACAACTTGTGCAACATTGGACATCAAAATGCATCAAAACGTAAAAAGCTTTCCTCTTTCACTCCCATGTGAAAGCACTGCTGACGAGGTTTCTTTTGAATGGTCATACCATAGGACTTCATCCACAAACTTGAAAGGTAGAATCGCCTTTTTTGTACATGTTAATGTATCAATAGCTGACTCTGGGAGTGAAAGGGTTATTAAATGAACATGAACATTTTTAGTTCAACATGTGCCCACCATCTTATGTCACTAATTAGTATTTACCAGTTACTGTAATTAACCCAGTCTGTAATAAAACATTTTTAGTTCCCGTAATAATAACTGTGGAAGTGAACCAAGAGAGGATCAGAAACTTTATTGGATGGCTGTATCCAGATTGCCGCCATTTGATGCAGAACATGAGGTACCTAAAATTACGATCACCTGTAGTATAGTAGCTAGTTAGACAGCACTGCCAAGGTTAGCCTGTAAGCAGACATCTCCTATGTCCTTTGCTGCTCAGGCTGCTTTGCTGAAGTGTGTGCTTCAAATTGTGTGATTTTTACAAACATATACAGACGTGAATTTAACTTGCTTTTACATTCATTTGTGTAAATAAAATAAGTGATGAAGTATAAACAGTCCGCATAAATATTATAAAGTTAGGTGTGTACAACTAGACATGATTGCACAAAGCATTCAAGAGATACTGTATGGCACATTATGTCTTATCTTTTTGCATCTTAAAAACCATTATAGCAAAAATCTACCTCTATGAGGGCTGAAACAATAAATTAAATTGTTATATAGTAATTTAGATAACTATAGTCCAACTGTATAATTTATTGGGACAAGGAAGAAAATCATCTGGTCACCCAGTTGGAGATGAGTCCATTACAGGAACCTTCAGCATAGTGAGCATTTGTGGTATCTGTCCTGTTGAAATTTGTAGGTTAGGTAAAGTGTTGAAGCATCTGGTTTAATTGGTGATAAAGAAAAGCAATGTTAGACCTATCAATGGTAAAACAAGTTTCGTGATCACTCTTAAATTTGGACTGCAGGCCAATAAGAGAACTTTAATATGTTCAATTTTTATGCAATGGAGAGAGTAAATCATGCATTTTGATTGGTTTAGAGGGGCTTGATGTGATTAAAGTACAGATGCAGGAATGATTATGAGCCAAAAAGTTCTTGGTGCACAGATCATTACTATGAAGATTTTTTAAAACAATATTATTCTAATTTTGTTCAGGATAACCAATATCAAATCAGTATTATAAAACAAAAAGATCCCATTTGGCTGTGGATGTGTACTCTAATAACATACAGAGGACATCAAAATGTGGTCAAAACATCAGTCACACTACTCATATATGGCTTGTAGCAGAGTTCTTTGTTCTCATCAAGTTTTGGTGACATTTGTGCATTATCAGAGTACACATCCACAGCAAAATCAAATAATTATATTTATTACCAGTAGGTTTTCTGCAACTTTGCCCAGAATTTAACTCCTCTCCATTATTAAGTGTGGGTGCACATGTCCTTGGAATAGAATCTTCATACCATGTGTAAATTTAGTGTGAACCTCTGAATGACGCAGAGTTTAAATCCATACCTTTTGCCTCTTCTTAACTCAAACTCGCTGGCTAGAATCAATAGTAAGTTGCCCCTGTTCACTTTATCATGGTTACTGATTTTAACCAAGTGTCTCACTTTTCATTCCATGGCTCATTTGGCTGAGAGTTCTGTGCTTTTCCTTACATTTCAAATTATCTGGGTCAACTGCACCCATTTTCCATTCAATCTAGGATTACCTTCTTTTGCAGTGAAATGTATAAAATTTATTGTAACTGTGAGTCTGTGTTTCATTTTTATTAGCAATTTATGAATTTAAACTACAAGTGTTATAATGCCAATGGAGAACAAGTAACAGAAGAAGGTAAGAATTGAATAAAAGCAAATATCTACCATGTGGATTACAATCATTACATGTACAGTCATTTTCTTGCACTTCCTCGTCTCTTGTTGACAACACCAGCTTCCATAGCAATTGAAAGAATGAAAATGAAAGAAAAAAAATGAAAGAATGTCCTAACTTTTAAATTAGTCAGAATGCTTCCAGTTCATATCCAGTATCTTTGCATTCATTCATTAGTTAATGTAATATACTTTTTAGAAATGCCCTGGGAGGTTACAAAATCATTGTTTTATATGGTACATTGTACATTCAGTAAATTAACATACTTCTTTCTCGTTTGTTTTGCAGATGATACACTATCCTTTTATGAGTGTCATTACCCTCCATGTTGTAAAATTGAAACTGAGGTAAGTATTGGAAAACCTGTAAGCACATTGAATTGTATACTAAAATCTATATTTTGTCAAAGTGATCAATTTTCACCAGTTTAAGTATCCTGAAGAATATTGTTAGTTAAAGGTAGTAGAGGGTGTGGTATTTTTGTTGGCCATGATTTTCCACAGTTTTTGGCAGGAAATATGAAATGACTATTTTGTCAATGGGTTGTTCCAGAAAAAATCCATACCCCCCCGACGGATGGGATTCTGGAAATTCTCGCGGGAGGGGGGGTAAAAGGTTCTGGAAATCCAGGCGGGAGGGGGGGTTGAACTTTAAAAAGTCTTCCGCAGCGGTCATTTCAACCGATAATTCAAGCGCTTCGAACGTTGAATTCGGTAACACTTCAGCTTTCTCAGACCCTGAAAAAAGTAGAAATATTTTTGTTCAAATATTTCTCACCTGACATAAATGATAATCTAAGTTCCTTCACAGGTCCTTGTATAGCAGAAAACGCGAAAACAAGATACAAAATTAAAGAGGAACCCGTCACAACGTTGGAACGAAGATCGTGAAACGCCTGACACATTTCTACTCGCCTGACACATTTCTACTCGTACCCAGACCTAGCGCGCCACCGTTGTGTGATTTCACGTTAGCCCCGTTGAAATCTCGGTTTCTTTGGTGTCACGATAATAAAAAAGAAAAGAAAAACAACTGATTTACTTTCACACCTTCACACTTTGTATTTTTAGTTTTCTTTTTTTTTGTTACCTTGGTCTACAATTACCAGCCTAGTCTGCCTACTTCTCGGCTTTTTAAAACTTCAGCACAGATTGCCCTCTTAGTCATAAAAGAAGGAACGTCAAATTTCAGCGTCTTTGTTACAAGGTTTGAGAAACGTAGACAGAATAAGTTTTTCTTGCGCTAAATAATTTCTCTCAAGTTTGCTTTGCTTATCAATATCATTGTCCCCTTCCGAGACCTCTGCAGCCGCAGTAGCTTCTGCTTTAACAGTTGCTTATCACTTACGGTCATAGCGGACTTTTGACACGACGCACTGGACGAAGCTGAAAGCGATCTTAAGCCGGTTGAATGTACATGTTAAAAATTCATTTCTTGATTGGGAGCAGTTTCAAGTGCTTTTGCTTTGGCTACATAATTTCTCTTCAGCATAAATTTTGCGTTCCCGATTTACTGACGAAAGCCAAAAGACTTTTTGTAACTATGGCGGACACAATAACTGAGAAAGCGGTTCACAACAACGCCAGTTTCAACATTCCTTCCACTGCACATTAGAACTACAGGTCCTTGAAGGTAGGATGTGTGAATGAAGTTATCCAGTCTTACGTTCTAAAAGAATTTGGACGATAAAGAAGTTTAGACTTTGGTTATTCGAAAGATTTTGATTTAGAAGTTCTCGATCTTCAGTGGACGAGACTGACCTGTTGTCTCGAAAAGCAGGCGAAAAGTATTGACTGTTGAACTCTTTTATCATATTTTTTTACTAATCGTATTACTTTAGGACCATATCTAGCGCAGAGTAAGGTTGAGGGCAACTGAGTTTAATGAGTTAAGAATGTATTAAACCACTCGTTCACTTTTTCGTATTTTTGCTCCTTTCTCTTTTTTAGTTCCACGCGATAGAATTCTTAGCTTAATATTAGCTAATGCTTCAGAAATTACGTCATTGCGCGTATTTTCTATTAAAATTAAATTCGATTTAAGCCTAATAGTTTTTTTTCAGGAAATCCAGGCGGGAGGGGGGGTCTTTTGTCTTGGAAATCCAGACAAGAGGGGGGGTCTTGTGCTTCAGGAAATCCAGGTGAGAGGGGGGGTTAAAAAACGACCCCATCCGTCGGGGGGGTGTGGATTTTTTCTGGAATAACCCAATTGAGAAACATGAAACACTAAATTGCCTTAAGGTATCAGGGTACCCCAAATGACAACATTGCGTTTTCACCGTTTGAGCGTCAGGCGTTTCACAAGGACCCTAGCAAACTATATATTTTCTGAAAGCTTAATAATTGAAGATTACGAAAACGTATTTAGATAAAGAAAAAAGACAACTGTGTCGGAGATAGAGACTACGTTTTTAAAAAGTACATCGTTCACAAAATCGGTTCCGCTCCAGTCGAGAATGATCTGGAGAGAAAGACGAACATCGCGCCGAATTCTTCACACCTTTGTCTCAAAAACCGTGTCTCCGAATTTTTGTATCTGGCCTGGTTTATTTTCTGCACTCAGTTTAACTTTGAAGTTCTAAGAAACACCTCTCTCTTTCTTTTACGGCCCATAACTTTTGAATGAAAGCAAAAAATAAGGTTTGGAGACACGGTTTTGGTGTCAAATTATGTGGCAACATTGTCGCCAAGTTTGAGCTAAAATGGTTGAAAACTCGCTGAACGCGAACTTAAAATGTGCGCCCAATTTCTTGAAAACTTAGTTTCGAGAAAAAAGCCAAAATATGATTTGGAAACTTTTTCCGGTCTGAGGAGATTAAAACACCTAGGTGTCAGGATAATTACCTGCGGTTGACAGAGGGGAGGCTCAACTTACCGCCTTACAACAATAGCACAAACATGCCGACAAGAATGGTGTCAAATTCTGCGTGTTTTTATGTTGGAAAGCGACTTTCGTTGAGTACGAGTGCCGTTCAAAGGGTCTTCAAACGCAATAAACGGAAATTTTAAAGTCATAATATCACGTCGGCTGTAAAATGCCGAAGGCATCATCATTTGAGCTGGGTAAGACTACCCGAGCTGCCGGGACCTGAAAGACGAAAGGAAAGGCGAAAGGAAAGCACATTGAAATCTGCGAAGAAGCCACCACCTGTTCGGCTCAAGATCTAAGAGAGAACATCCTCTCAGAAATGCGAGCAATTGGGAAAAATAAACTTCTTTATTACTGGAGACAAATTCCGTACTTTCCTGGACATGCCGTCTTTTGCGCCAAGTTGATTCTTTGATATATCTGGCTTTGTAGAAATGTCATGGAATTTGAATGGATGGATTGTTTTTCGCTGTTCGCGTTTCGAAAAGCGAGCTGGCAGTCGAAGCTTATCACACTGACAAGTGAGGAGTCAGGAAGCGCAAGTAATTCCTCAACGCCCGATCTTTTCTCTCTCTCACTATCTTTCACAGATATGATCGAAGCCACTGTAGACACACTCGAAAGAACTGCTACGCAATCGATCGCGTGTCAAAACATCGGGGCGCTGTTATGTCACATGCTATTTTCAGCGTTGTTGACAGATGACTGTCAACACATGATTAGAGAAAATTAATGCCACAAATCGTTTTTCGTCCATAACTTTGCGTAGAAACAATCTTTTTTTCTGAAACTTCTTGTAAAAGATAGGTTTGAATAATATCTATCTGAAAATGACAGAAGTGTATTTTTCGAAAACATGGTCAATTTTGGGGTACCATGATACCTTAAGCTGTGGTTTTTCAAAATAATAAATTGCATTCAATGAGGATGGAGATTTTAATTTGCAGCACACCAAGATTTTGCAGCTTCCACCCACAAGAGGCTCTTGATGTGAGGGCCATATTTCCTACCACAACAAATACTAAAAAATTAATAGAAAGAGTGTAATGAAGTTAGAATGATGTCCGAATCCAACTGTGAGGCCCTTGATGTCTCAGGATGATTTCCTTGCAGTTTGAAAATAGAAAATTAAGAGGATTTGTGTGAGAAAAACGGCTTTCCCACAATTTTTTTTCGTAAAAATCCTTTTTAATTTTCAAACCTGTCATCTTTAAATGTGACCCTTCCTTTAAACATAATGGCCTCAAAATTGGCAGCCAGATCGCTAATATTGTTGAACATACTCTTTCCATAATTTCTGGTTTTCATTAAGATTCGTCATTAAGATACTAAAGTATCTAATAATTTGTTGGGGTTGGTCATGCACACCCAAGCTGCAGGGACCTTGAGGGACCTATTTCATAACATTCATGAAAAATGGCAGTTTTTATATGCTGTGAAATGTGACTATGCATATGTCTTAAATCTCCCAGAGACTCTTTGGGCCCAAAAAAGTATTCAGATGTGCCTTTAGTTTTTCAGGCCCAAAATGTCTTGAGTGGTTTTGAGAAGAAGACCTCTTTACAAATCTTTACATGGTCACTGAAAGTTAAAATACTTCAACATGAACTGTTAATGAGTGTGAGCATATCAATGTTAAATTGTATTGACCATTATGCTGAAACCCTTAATTTTGTCTGTTTGTAGCTTCGGGAGTTCAGTATTTGCGGCCAATGCCAGCAGGTGCGATACTGTGGTCCCCTTTGTCAAGAGGTTAGTGGTCACTTGCATTGAATGTCAGACATTCAAGTTTGATTTTTCTTTTTCTTTTTTTTTTCCTTTTTTTTTTTTGGGGGGGGGGGGGAATATGGGGGGATTTGAAGGCATGCTCCCAAGTCAATTTATTTCAGTTTGCAAGCTTAGGCATGTAAAACATACTCAGCTGTCATTTGCTGACTTCATTTTATACATGCTTATTTTATTAATATTATTCCTCAACAAGTCTATATGAAACTGGCACTTTCCTGCCTTCTCTGGTGGATTGTGTCCTAATGCAGTTAATAGCTTGTCTGATTTTTTGCTCACTTTTCGCTAAAATCGTAAATAAAAACCACAGGAATGCACCAACTCAATCACAATATCTCGTAATTGCAATCGCACCCACAAGATAAAAATGAAGCAAAATGAGAGCTGTGTTGAAGAGCAACTGTAGGCCTTTAAAAGAAATGCTTGTTGGGTTGAAGGAAGGTACTCCCTGTATGCACTCTTGGTTTTCTTTTTAACCAGCTAAAATACAACTAGCATCTGTGTTCTGGCAAGTTAAAAGAAAAATTTTGACCTTGTTAACTGAGACCAGGGAATTAAGTTGAAATTGAACATGTTCAGAACTTAGAAGGACAGGTGCTGTGTTTACAACATCGTCATTTTGCAAACGCAGTTAGACATGTAGTTTGGATGACCCATCTCCAAATTGAAGTTCATAAAGAACCTCTGAGTTAGATAATGAAACCTTGCTTTGACTGTAAGAAGCCAAAAATAGATTCCAAAGCTTTACTACAGATCAATATATTTCATGTACCAAGTAGAAATGTAAGAGAAATCAACTACAGTACTGCCCAAAAATAATACATGTGCAAGAACTTCTTTTTTGCGTCCGCAAGCCGGCAACTTCTTGTGGCTACTTGCGGGATGCTTGCTCATGAATACAGCAACCGCAAGAACTTCTTTACGTTTAGAAATTAAAACCACTAGAACTTCTCTGCAGCAAGATGTCCAGACTGCAAGTAAGGGCAAGAACTTCTTTGCGCTAACATCTTAAAACCTGGAGAAGCCAAATAAATTATTTTGTTGGCTTAGGGCTACTGATGTTATTTTTTTGGACTTGACAAAAAATAATGTTCAATAGCATACCCCATGAACCTCTCTTTACAAGACTGAACTGGTTGAGAAATTTTGGAGGAGACACCACACATTCTCTCACTCAGTCATCAATGCCCTCAGGAGCTGCGTACCATACTACAGACTCTCCTTTTCTTAATTTACATCAATGACTTAACAGATGTTACTACATCCACGACAAAACTGTTTGCTGATGATACAAAAATATACCAAGAAAGAAATGACAGCAGATGTTGGGTAATGAGAGACTACCCTCCATCCTGTATTTGTTCATGGGCTGGGTGGGTGAGATTAGGGTAATGATAAACTGAGATAGTGGCTTTCTGGGCCCAGTCATTCGAAAGCCGGTTTACCCTAATCTGGGATTAAAATTTAACCACGGACGCTGTTTCTCTTATTTCGAAAGAATTTTCACAGCAAATTCCAAGTGACTGTTTGAAAGCAGTCAAAGTCAAAATGAAGGGCAAATATGATTTACAGGAATCCGTATCATTTCGCTATAAAACAGAATTAAAAGTTGACGCTAATTCTGGGTTAGCGTAACCCTGCTTTGAACAGCTGGGCCCTGAGGTGCATTCAGAGGCTGCCAGCAATGTCTTAACCCTTTTATAAAATCCTTGATTAATATACTTAATCTGTGTTTTCTGTTTCTCTCAATTCTTATTTTACAGAGAGACTGGCCATCTCATAAGAAGTACTGCAAAGAAAAAGCAAAACAGAGAATGAATTTTGAGGTGCCCCCAGAGCGCTAAACAGGTCTAGCTTTTTAATCAAACCATAGCTTTAATAATATTGAGTAAAACAATCCACTTGCATTTGCATATGTCAGCTGTGATCATGCTGTGATCATCAGTGGCTTTTTTGTTTTAATTGCCACTATAAAGAGCATCTAAGAAATAAAACCTTTTTCTGGCTTGCTGGTATATTTGAAGGTGTTAAGTGCATTAGACTCTAAGATTGTCGTGAAAATTACACAATTGGCAAGACTTTTTTTCTTGGCCATATGTTAGTTTGGATAATCTTTCAGTTTGGGACACTGTCCTCTTATAAACCAGAAACTTGAAGAGGTTTATTTACTGAATTAATAGAGTGGTTTTCAAATGAGTGTCATAAAACCAAAACCAAAGTAATTCTCTTACTAACTAATAACAACAAATACAATGAACCAATCAGAACTTAGAGCAAATGCGTGTGCTTTGTAATTAGCATCAAGTGTGCAAAGACACATGCATGCAAGTCATAATAGTTGTTTTAGGTTTTACCTCTGATTGGTTAAAGAAGTGGTGCGAGCTTTTTTAACCAATCAGAGAACATAGTAAAGCAAAACCAAAGTAAACACATTATTTTTGACACTCAGTTGAAAACTGCTGTGTCCTTCAGTTTTTGATTGAGAATAATACAGCATGTGTCCACTGACCAATGGTATGCAAGAGAAAATATTTGATGGATAATACTTAGTATACATAATTATGCAAATAGACTGTTGCCCAGTACTGTATATGTACTACAGTGTAACATTTTATTCTTGTTTAGGTACTTGACTATTTGATGATTAAGTAGAAAAAACACTCCCATTATTTCACGGATTGCTAGTTGAAATTTATTTTTTGTTTGTTTGTTTGTATAAAAGTATTATTTAAAGTGTTCATATTTAGGATATTTGGAATAGTTTACCTTATGGCAATTTGTTCTAGTAGTCAAGCATAGCGGATCTTGGTGAGTGCATTCATTTGGCTTCCAAACTTTTTGGATCTTAAAATCCCATAAATTATACACACAGGATCCTTGTTAGAAGTCAATAAATTTATTATTAACCTGTCTTGATCTTAATTTTTTTTTTTTTTGCAAATGTATGGCTTCAGCTCCCTGTGGCTTCAAGTGCAGTCGTTGTGGTGATTCATCCCCAGTCCTCTTCATGTCCCGTGACGCACAGGGCACGGGAGCGTGAGGTGTGATGGTCACCCCTTGCTATCACACCTTGTGCTCCTGTGCCATGCGCAACTCGCAACTTGAAGACGACTAGGGACGAGTCAGGTCATTGTGAGTTTGCCAGTTTCAGCAGCTTTCAAAAGTTTCGCAGTTGTAGTGCACAGCCATTATAAATGATTGGCAAACTTGGCATGAAATATAGTTTGTGGAAATCTGTTGTCAAAGTATGTTCATAAAATATGATTTCTGAAATGTTAACAGCCTCTGACAAAAAATTTTAGCAATCAAATTTGAGAGACGTATTAGCTGTGATGGGAAACATGCATTCAGATTTTCTATTTTTCATTTGTTTGTTAGTCCTTCTATGTAAAATTAATTTTCCTACAAACTTTCAGTGCAAATGTATAGAAAATTAAAACTGCGACTTCCTGCTTTCCAAGTACAGCTGCTAAATTTCTCAAGTCTTTCCAGTTGAATCCTCTCCTGATTCGTCCAAGCAGTTCTTTTTACGGGCTATGTTATTTACCTAAGGCCCATTGTAAAGTACACTGTTATGCTGATGGTACAAAGCATGTCTAAATCTACATTGTCAGAGTGGTTTTACTTAACCTGTCAAACAATGTCTAACAATTATTTGATATTGTTAGACACAATTAGTGTCTATAAAAAGGAGAGGGTGTCATCTGCGCGTGAGCCGTTGTCCTTCATTTGCACCATCTGTGGTAGGGACTGCTATGTAACAGAGTTGGCCTCCACAGTCAGTTGAGGAAACGTTGGTGCTGCAACATCGTCTTTTGATACAGACAGATGCAAATATTAGTGTCTAATAGTAAAAAAAAACATAATCAGGAAAACAATGGAATTAGTGTGTTATAGTGCCTAGCCCTTTAGTATCTATTTCACAGGTTCAGTAAAATCACTCTACTTTACATGTAATATAGAGCCATGTCTTGATGGTGTTAGTGCTCATGAATAATTTGAAATAAAATTTAGTCTCAATTTACAATGTGATGTGTGGTGTGTACCTGTTGGAAAACTAAGATTTAATAATTAAAAAGAATAGGAAAAGGGCCCTGAGGGCTAGTCCTTCTATGTAACACCGTCTTATTTATCTAGAATTCTTCTGGAATGTTATTGTGTTGGGAAAGAAAACCAATCAGATTGTAGATGAATGAACAGGAAGCCGTAACAACAATTTGTGGTTTGCATTTTTTTTTCTTTTGGGTTGATCTTGTGTCTAATTGGTTGCGATACAATCAACATTCCAAAAATAATTCTTAGTGTTTGTGGTTTTACTAGTTGCATGGTAAGTGCATTCCAGTCTCTAGTCAATCCAGGAAAAAAGCTATTGGAATGAATGTTTCACTAGTCTTTTCCTCACAGTGAAACCCTAGGTCAATCCAGCCACTGGCCCCAGTATCAACATGTGTCTTCTTCTCAGTGTTCTCCACGTGTTCTTTCACTTCTTGGGCGAATTTGATTAAACATAAGAGACATATCATTTAGTGATCATTTTCTTTTACCTCATGACCTGTATGTTTGATCAAGTAATCAGGGGCAGACAGAGGATTTTGTGATAGAGGGGGCCGAGAGATACAGTCTAGTAACAATATGGGGGCAATAGCGCCCATCTGAAGTGCCAACGGCGCGACTTTCTAGGGGGATCCGGGGACATGCCCCCATGGGAAATTTTTAGAATCGAAGTTCTCTGAGATGCAATCTAGTGCATTCTGGATGCTTAAATTTAGCACATGCCTGGATTCCATATTGAACACGGAATGCTGAAATATTTAAAAAAACACAGGTGTGGTTGTGGTCAAAGAGGTAATTAACACTTTATGATGCTAGCAGAGGCCGTAACAATTTCGGCGAGAGCACAACCTCCCGACAAACGTGGCAACATTGTCTCCTTGAAAAATTGACAAATCTAGTTTCTGACGGATATTTACTGCATGCATTCTGGGAGCATTGGTCATTTGCGATTATAAATGTAGGCTCCAGACACAGATTCTAAGAGGATTTATCAAAAAATTTGAACAAACGAAATGTATCCCAAGGACATGACTTAAAGAACAATCATAAGAACAGTCATTGCAGGGGTTTAAGAACAATCATAGGAATCATTGCAGGGGATTGATGATGTCATCCTTCTCTGGTTGAGCTTGGCATAGTTGTCAGTAATTGCATCATAATCCAGAGCTATGTCCTTGTGGATAAAGAGCAGCAGTGCGTTGAGGTGGTCTTCTCTCATGGTGCTTCTAAAACCACTCTTTACAAAGCACAGTGATGAGTTGCTACATTCCCCAGTTGTACTTGTGACAGGGGAGATGCCTGCAACATCTTTAAGTTTGTCGGTTTGAAGCGTGTTTAGAAGGGCGGTTGATTCGAACAACGTTCAATAAATTTTCTTATCGATGATATTTATTTAAGAAAATATATCTAAAGTAACGAAGCACGAAGTACTATCCAACGGACGTTGTTTACAAAAGAAAAAAATTTCCCAGACAAAAGGGGGGGCCGCGGCCCCCTCGGCCCACCCGTAAATCCGCCCCTGGTAATGATATTGTAATGAGAAATTTGACGCTTGTCACAGTATTGGGGCTTAAAGGGTTAACACAGTGGCCATATCACTGGAATCAGGTTGGCTTTGCTTGCACAACAGGGAAAAAGGCTACTGGCAGCTCAAAAAGAATAGTGAGGCATGGTGAGGAAGAATGTAATACAAACAAGAATAGGAACTGTACACAATGACAAATGGGCAGAAGAGTTGTTAAATGTGTACCTTTACACCATACATGCTGTACATGAAATGAGATAAATGTTTGCATTTTATTTTGTGTGTGTGTGTGTTTTTTTATCAACAACATTCAACTTAACAGGTATATATAGGGGTTTGTTCACAATTAAAATTCATAATTTAATCTAATAAGGAATTAATTTCTTGAGACAGTTCTTTCACTTGTTCAATGATTTTTTCTCTGTCATCAAGGTCAAGTCTGTTGCCGCATTTCTGTAGAAACTTGTCTGGGTGCCATCTCACTTGCTGTTCTTTCAGAAATTTCTTTCTTTCATCCTCTGATTTCAGTGCTGCCCATCTTTGAACAAGATTAATCATGTCTTTCGTATCACCGTGAGAAGGCCATGGTACATCAGTAAACTTAATGGTTGTCGTGGAATCACTATCAAATATTCCTTGACATTTGTTTTCATACTCTGCCAAAGTTGCCACTAGTTTTAATTTTTGACGTTCGATTGATATTCGAGTCATGTAAGCCTCATGTTCCTTTTCTAACTGTTTAGTTCTCTCTTTGGCCTGTTGTTGTTGCTCCTGTCTCCTCTCTGCTTTTGTCTTATCTTGTTTTCTTGATGCCTTCTTCTGCCACCTTTCATGCAACATTCTCTCAACCCACTCATCATAGGTTTCTTGCGTTGTTTCAATAGAATCATCTTGGTTGTATTTACTAAAATCTTCTTGCCCAGCCTCAAACTCCAATTTCCTTTCCCATTCTAAATCATCCTCCTTTCTTGACATCTCCTCCTCCTTCATTTGCCACTGTTGTTTCCTCTGGGTCTCTATTTCTTCTCGTCTTTGAGCATAGGCCCTTTTCAATTGACCAAGGCATTCTTTCGCTGTTCTTCCATCGTTGTTTTTTATCTCAAGAACATGATGACTACAAACGTTAAGTAGCGGCAGAATCAAGTCATTGAATGCAGAAAACCGCGTAGTTTCTATAGCATACTGTAATGCAAAGTGGATAGGTGTATTCCCATCGCTGTCTGTTACTCCCACATCAGCTCCATTTTTTAAAAGTAACCTCATTATCGCGTCGTCTCCGAGAAGACAACAAACATGCAAAGGTGTCCTTCCCTTACGATCAACGATAGCAGTCAGATATGATGGTTTGTGTTTCTTGAAAAGCGATCGGACACGATGTAGTTTTCTGACCTTGATATAGTGGAAAAGCTTCTTTTCCGTTGACTTTGCCATCCTTATTGTGACAGAAAACTCGCGAGATGATACAAATTCACTTTATATATCATCTATACCTATCGCCATAGCCGCCGCCATATTGTTTTCACTTTCGAGCCCAGTCTTTTATACTGTGCGTCACGACAACCAAAAGCTGCCTTAGAAAATCGTAACCATATTGTCAAAGTCAAAGATAAAGATGCATTGTAACAAACACGTCTTCAAAATTTAAAAAAAATGAAATTTTGTCTTGCATATTGATGGCAGAAAATATGCCATTTATTTATTTATTTATTTATTTCACCTAAGTGGTGCAATGGTTAAAATACCTGAGCCTTCTATAAACAGGCCAGCGTAAAGTCAATACGCATGCTTCAATGCGAGACTAACCGAGGGACTCGTCATTTCTCTCTTCTTCAAGCTACGGCAAGGAAATTTCTACGAAATAAACATGGCAGAAGCAGAATCTGACTGGGGCTCGGTCACCTACCTTCGGAAGAAAACTCCCCGGGCAGCTGAACTGCGATCAAAACAGGTGACTTGATTTATATCGCTTAAAAGAAGATAGGAAATTTTGATGTTTCGTTTGCCCTCAGGTCGTTCATTCATCCACGAAAGTAAAATGCAAGCTTTTAAATTATAAGCTTTAACTGTTCAAGCTGAATTTAGCTTTTAAAATAGGAAACTTAAGTACTTTAGGCATGGTTTTTACTAAAGCAATGATTGTTTTTAACCGTCGGAGAATTCAATTATCCAGTCAACCTGTTCTTGTACTGTATGGGAATGCATTTTTGTTGCTTCGATTCTGCAACAGAAGTAGCAACCGCAGCATGAATGAAAGTACAAGACCTTAGCGTTATGAAGCTTAAGGATAACTAGATCCTGTTTAAGAAAATAAGTTCATAGCAGTAAGTAAGTTCAGTTCAAGACAGTGATTTATTGGAGTGAAAATTTATTACCCATTGAAAGTCAAGGGGAAAAAACTTGAACGTCTGAAAGTATAATATCTTGTCCAAGTTTCTCAAGGAAAATTCCAAGAAAGCTCTAAAAAAGCTCTAAGTTACTTGGGAACCAGGACTATGAAATTTTTGTAGTTCAGCCAAATGGTGTGAACCCATCAGTTGCTTGGGTGGTGCTGGAAATAACAGGTTGGTCACCTGACATTGTTGGACCTAATTTGGCAGATGCACTTGGGCATAATAGGGTTTCAATAAAATTTGAAGTAGGCAGCTGGTTTAAGTAGAGTAACCAACTGTATCAACAAGGGGTTTGAAAAAAATCTTCCTTTAATTACTCCAATTTAGGGGGAAAAGTAGCCGACTTAACTGAGCAAAATGACCAATGCTTTTTGTCGGCCGTCAGTGCTTATTGAAAGCACTGTTTGTGCATAAAAATGACTCTGTTTTGAGCTCCAAGATCTTGTCAAATAAACACATTTCTTACTGAAAACATTTAAAATAAGAGGTCGTTTGCTTCAACTGTTTCACTGCAAATTGCTCTCGTAACTTAAGTACAGCTAAATTGAACTTGTGATTTGAGAACATCTCATATTGCATTGAGAAAATCACTTTATATACATTCTGTGCACCAATGTATTGTGCCTAAGATTCCTGACCCATTTGCAATATGTCTTATGATCAAAATGAAGATCAGGAACAACACAGTCTTGCTATAAAGACTACTGGGATTGGGATTGGATTACTGGGTACCCTGGGCTACTGGGTTTGTGTTAAGGAACAGCCCTTTAGTCATCTGGGTGACCATTTTTTAGAATTTTGCACTAATGATCAATGTATTGTGTGTGTGTTTGTTTGTTTAAAGGCTGTTGCATCAGCTCAAAGACATGGGACTGCTGTAGAAACAAGTCAGAAATGTAAGTTGATTCTAATGGGAAACAGCTTGTTCTTGCTGTGGCTAATTGTCAATGTTTTTATTCCAATCTGTCAGTAGTTAGGGCTCAAAGTAATTATTTCTTGAATGTTAAAGCAGGGCTGTCATTAAGCTTTGAAGAGTCTGGCTTCTCAGGGAAAGTAACCAGTCACAGGCTAAAAAATTCTTCTTTGCCTGTTGTGTTTTATTTGTCTTCAAACTCTGAGCAGCCAGCCATCTTTACCATAAGGCATAGTGGACAGCCATTAAGGCCAGCTGCGAGGTAATGACAGCCCTGTTGAAGTGGACAAACAGAGTGATGTGGAATGACTAGAAATGCGTTGTTTCAGAAAATATCCATACTTTCCCCACGGTTGTTTTTTTTGGTTTCCTCCCCCCATCCCCACCCTGCCAGAAACTTTAGTTTAGCTTCAGACTTTCTTTTAAAAATTTGGGCTTTTCAGACCCCCTCCCCCTCGAAATTTCCAATGATAATCCATGGGGTGGGTATGGATATTTTCTGGAATCACACAACAGAGGTAACGTGAGAAAGAGGATGGCAAACTTTCTTTGTCTGACTAACATGCACAATGTATACACAATTTCTGAGTTTACTTTATGCTCTTGTTATTTTCACGTTGTAAAAACCAGAGGAAACTTATTTGAAAAAAACTGCCTTGCTCACGTGGAACGGACTTCAACTGTGGCCAGCCATCCCCTAAATAGATTACCAATCCCATGGCTGACAAATCCCACAACCCAACCATAAGCCCCCATTTCAAGCACCTGTCAGCAATGATTAGATCACTGGAAAAAGAAAGAAGGGGAAAGGTGGGAAAAGCAACAAATTCCACAAAAAAAAAAACAAACAAGCTCACATGCATTAAATTACCGAGGACTAAGGCCTCACACTGCAACATAAAGATGACATTGCCACTGAGCATAGCTTGTAGGCAAGTCTCGTGACCATTCTGACAAGAGAAACTGCAGATCCAGGAACATGTTAAGTTTGTGGTTGTAACTTGGTCAAGCTATCCTTTCAGTGTGAATAATTCAGAGATTCCGTCAAAATACATAAATTATTAGCTGTCAAGGTGGTCACCACCCTGCAAGCAGATTCTTTCTTAAACTCTGTACGAGAAAAGAAAGACTCTGCAGAAACTGAGTTACGTCTATATTGAGCATGCGCTTGTTGTTGCTTGGAAAGAATATGAAGGAATGCATGACGTCATGCCTCAGGCATGTGGGAATTCAACAAGTTTCCCCGAACTATATTCCAACAGTCATCTGATTTTAAGACTTTTCTCTTCTTTTCTCTCCACTACCAGCTTTTTGAAACAATCAGAACACGCAAAAAACTTTGAGGACTGAAAGAAGGTGATTGCCTTAGTAAAGCAGAAGTAAAAATTAAACAATGTAAATCAGGCAACCTGTCAAATTCCACCATGCCTGTTGCATGAATTAATCGAATCAAAAATCGAGTGTGGGATTGAGTTTCAGTTTGAATATTTCATTCTTCATTTGAAAAGCTGATTATTGAAACAAATAATGAAATCAATATTGCAATAATCAACTTCAAATTCTTATTCTGTGGGGATATGCTTGATGTGGCTCGACCGTAATTGCTCTGTTCTATCAAACTTGGTCTCGAAAAAGATTTTCGTCAAACACAGATTCGAACTCAGTACTCAAACTCGCACTGGGGCCTTGCACACTTGGATGCCACTTTGCTTTGGTACAGTGGGCTCAGTTTTGGCCTTCAGTTTGTCAACAAAGTTAATGCGTGCATCAGAAATAACGGTTTGATGATAGAAAACGGGATTGAATCATCTTAAAGCAAAGACGATTCGAGTCAGCTCGAGAATCAAAGACTTCCGACTCACCGGAAGTCCGTTTAGTGGAACTCGCGAATAAATGCGCAGGGAGGTGAAAAATTTTGACGAATCGACTCGGATCGACTCAATTCGAGTCGATTCGTATTCCAAAAGTCGATTCAACTCAACGGAAATCAGGTCGTAAAGTCCTTCAGTATATGTACGTGACACAATAAGACATAACAAGGAATGCATAACATGGACCTTTCTCATTCTTAAAGCGTCACTGATGCGACACTAAACAGGAACATTGTAATGAACCTTCTTCCTCGCTTGTGTTGTCGATCTGAAGGATTTGCACACGGAATGACAAGAAGATAACATGAACCTTCCTCGTTCTTAAAGCGAGTCAATTCGACCACTTTTCCTACCCTCCCTGTTCACCTTCTTGTGTGATTTTTTTCTAAGTGTCTCGCAAATCGACTTTTCAGTTAGTCGAATCGACTATGCAACAGACAATTCGAGTCGAATCGACTCGATTTGAGTCGATTCGACAGTTAGTCGAATCGACTACACAAAGGACGATTCGAGTCGATTCGACCACTTTTACTACCCTCCCTGTTCGCCTTCTCGTGTGATTTTTTCTAAGTGTCTTGCAAATCAACTTTCCAGTTAGTCAAATCGACTACACAAAGGACAATTGGAGTCGAATCGACACGAATCGAGTCGATTCAACCACTTTTACTACCCTACCTGTTCGCCTTCTTGTGTGATTTTTTCTAAGTGTCTTGCAAATTGACTTCTGGTTATCGAATCGACTACACAACGGATGATTCGAGTCGATTCGAGACGAGTCGTCACTACCTTAGACGAATCGAGTCAGTTTGGGTGTATTGGACAACCCTCGATTGACTAGCCCATAAGTTGGGGATGCGGCAACTTAAAGGACTTGACTCGATTTCTGCAGAGTCTTTCTTTTCTCTCACGAAGTTTAAGAAAGGCTCTGCTAGCAGGGTGGGTGGTCACACAAACAAATTTTGCTGTCCTTTTCTTGCATCCATCCTATGTTGTAAGTGCAGTTTTTTGTGAAGTACAATGTTGCACCTTTTTTGAGCTTTAAGAACACTGTACCTTAACATTTTTTCTCATTTGTAGATGGTGCTGCTTCAAACAAGCAGCATTCAGCAAACAAGGATTCTGCAAAGCTTGATCGAGAGACAGAAGAACTGCATCGTAAGTGTAGTCAAAATAAGAGCCAATGAAGAGGGAACTCTTTGATAATTCTACTATATACTGTGTGTTGTTGCATAGTGGCCAGATAAGAGCACAAAATTTAAATTTGTGATCATTGACAGATGAGAAAGTTTCCCTTGATGTTGGAAAGCTCATTCAGCAGACAAGAATGGAGAAGAAACTAACACAGAAGGACTTGGCAACGGTAATACCACTTATGTGAAGGAATTAAATGTCTGTGTAAATTCAGTTTCTTAGTAAGACAAAGTTGAAGCAAATAGAGGGTTGCTTATCGTGCTGTTAAGGATTGAAACAGTGTTAGTGAGATATATTTTGTGGTTCAAATTTTTCTCTGGTTTGAAAATTTTCAAACCAGTTTAATTTTCATTTTTCTTTGTCTTAGATTATGGTAACAAATCGAAGACAAAGGAAAATAAAAATTAAACTGGTTTAAAAATTTTTAAACCAAAGAAAAATTTGAACCACAGCATATACCTTCTGAAAAAGTTTTGATTGAGCACGTGCTTTATTGAAGGAAAGGATAATTGTTGAAACGTTTTGGGTTACACCTTGATACCTTAATTTACTTTTTCCTTGCTTAGCATAGCAGTACTAGAATATACATACATCTTATTCGATGGTTTAACATATAATACGCGCGGATACTTTGCGAGTTGTGTAGTATTTTTCCAAGCCCCGAAGGGGTGAGGAAAAATGCGAGCAATGAGCATAATGTCCGTGTGTATTATAATTATGTTAAGCCATCGAATAAGAGATTTATTATTCCACTTGAAAACACCACGTCAAAATTGGTTTTTTCCAGTCCTTTGGCAAAAAAAAAACCCTGTGAAACCTGGATTTTGCAGTGCAATATATAATTTTACTGTGTAATAACGTGGCATATTTGGCGCCGTCTCTTGATCTTATATGGTAAAATGGTGCAAGAATGGACAATAAATGTATTTATTGTTTGTTGGAATGTCTCTTTAAGAAAGATTTTATATTCAGTAATGAATACAAAAAATAATGAACCTATTTAGTGTGACCTAGGTCACCTCAACTCTCATTTAGTAGCTCAGTGGTTAGAGAGTCCAACCAGTGTAAAGAGAGTTGTGGGTTTGATTCCGGTCGGAACTTTTTCTTTGTCTCATGCTCGAGACATAATGAATCTAACATCTTTCCTGTTTATCTGCCAAGCTAAAAAATGTACTATTTTTCTTTATTTATTTACTGTCTTTTTTTTGAACTCCCAACCAACAAATATCCTGTTCACTTGTGATGTTTTATATTCCTTATAAGCTGTTTATTTTTATGGTATTTATGGTTGTCTTCTTTTTCTTACTTTTCTTGTAGAAAATCAATGAAAAGCCTCAAGTGATTATGGATTATGAGTCTGGAAAAGCAATTCCCAACAATCAGATTCTCAGCAAACTTGAGCGTGCACTTGGTAAGTATAACAAACAAGACTGCATCAGAGATCATGTTTTATGCAGAAGTGACATAGACTCCTGTATTGTTGGAATAATCAATACACAAAAATGCTCTTTCAATACCTTTCTTTCTCACCATACTAGACCCTTATAAAGTTGCTAATGCCGACAGGCTGCAGAATGTCCATAACTTTTGTGTTTCACATGTAAATCTAATAAATATGACATACCTGTACCACACCACAAGTCTGCCAGAAACAGTGGTCGGAGCTTCCAATTGTTGCGTGCAACTGATGGACTCAACTCTTGTCATTAGCATTCACACATTTCTACCACTTACATCTGGTACTCATTAATTTGGGTGTACAGGCTGGTAATGAAACAGGATTCCCATTTTTTGCTATGTAAATGCCAATTTCATTAGCATGTGTACCCCTAAATTTAAATAGGCCAAACTGTTTTAAGACGTGGTTGAGGCCCTCTCCAGTTTTGAATAATGATAGTATTTAATACTTGTATAGAGCAAATTAACATGTAATATGATCAAATGCGCTTTACAAGATATTAAAGTGAAAACGATAAAAAATAAAAATTATAAAAATTACAATAAAAAAGTACAATAATGAAGATAAAAATAATATCACTGATAATCTGATCTTGATAAGAGCTACTAAATCTTATCCTACTTTAAAAGCAATTCTAAATAAATGAGTTTTCAGGAATAATGAAGGAATAATGAAGTATGCGGTCTGTCAGAATTTGATATTTACACAGCAAATATCACTGGGCCCACATACCAGAACAAGAAAGCCCATGGGGCATTACAAGCTGGCTGTCACTGTGTGTTGAATTTGGACTACCAAAAAGATCCATCAAATGAAGTATCACGTCTTTTAAAACATATCAACATGGCATGACTTGTAGTGCACAGGGAAAACTGGACATTTAGGGCAAGTGTTAACACCGGGTCATGCAGGGTTCGTACAGATCCTGGAAAGTCCTGGAATTTTATTCTGGCATTTTCCAGGACTGGAAAGTCCTGGAAAATTAGTGCAGGTCCTGGAAAGTCCTGGAAATCTATAAACTCTTGCAATAAAGTTTTCTTTAAAAACAATTCTCTGCAGGATTATTTTTAGATTTCTATTTCGTAAGGGTGTATTGCTTCAGTTATTGTGCATTTGGGAGCCCTGGAAAAATGTACTTGAGTCCTAAAAAAGTCCTGGAAATTTGCCTCTGACAAAGGGTATGAAACCTGTCATGGTAAAAACTAGAACTGTGGAGGGTGTCGCATTGGCCAAGTGAAAACTCTATTTCTAAGGTGAAATGCTCATGAAAAAAAAACCACAGCACACCAGGAGGCCTAATCTCATTCCCAGATCTCGCGGGTGGGCGAAGCCGAAGGTGAGATCGGGTCAAATCCGATTTGTACCACGTGATTGCCTGTCAGGAATGTGGCAGGCAAGTCAATAGCGCATGCCCGAGACAATTCTAAGAAAATGGCAATCAAATGAATAACCAACGCTTAACCAAATAAATAACAAATGCTTAACCAATCTCGTCTTTCCTGGAATAATATCTAGCAAAGTATTTTACTAAAGAGTAAAGCAGAAGGCAATCATCAAAGCTCAGTTCGGGTAAATAATATTTTATTTGATTAAGTGTTCATTCGGCGGCTACATGCAATGACTAGACATGTCTAGGTTTTATGCAAATTTGATCGGGTCACGTAAGTATTCTTATGGTGGATTCTTAAGGCGGAACATCGTTATTCGTTAGAAATAGCTTTATAATGCTATGAAGAACTGAGAAGAAATCTTCTTGACTTTTGAGGCCGACTGTAAACAACGAAATGTCCCAAGAATGCATATATTATGATTGCGTGCACATTGTCTAATTTGCATAAAAACAGACATTGAATTCCTGAGAGGCCCTGAGAAGCCTTGCAACGCATGTTCAAATTTTAGCATTGTGACAGCCATGTTTTGAAACAGCCAATCAAAAAAATCGAATTTTCTAACTTGACCAGATCTCGCCTTCAGCTTCGCCCACCCGCGAGATCTGGGAACGAGATTACAGGAGGCCTGGTTAACTACCATAGCGAAAATAAATATGATTTAAGCGAAAGTAAGGAAATGCTACTCGCAATGGCTTGTAGCCTTGAATTTTGATTGCATTACAGACTGTAATTTGTGTGACAAGCTCCTTAGAATTCGACAGGTCTCCTTATTTGCATAACCTGTCTTGTAAAATATAACACGTGCTGTTTGATCTTTCTACTGTTTTTAGATACTTTTTTATGTTCTGATTTGATTGGGCAACAGAAAAGTGGGGACAAATTTAAGAACCAGCTGATCATAGGAAGGCACTTAGGGAAACCTGCCAATTTCCCACATGCTTAGTGCAGGAGATCATGCATATATCCCATCAAAATTTGTGTATCACGATCGACTGTAAGCTCAGGCTGTGTATTCAAGTGCAACTTAGCCCTACTTTTCTTTTGTTTTGCTATTATTTGTTTATGTTGGCTTGTTATGTTGCAGGTGTCAAGCTTCGTGGGAAAGATAAAGGGAAGCCGTTGGTGCCTGGTGGCAAGGGGAAGAAGTGATATGCAACAAAGCAATTTTACTATCACTCTGCTCCTTGCCAGAAAAAAAATCAAAATGCCTGTTAATAAGGGTTAACTTAATGGCATCAACAGAAATACTGCTAAGAACTTTTGAAAGAGACAGAACAAGTCAGAAGAGTTGTTAATCTGTTTCCATTACGCCAACCCTAAATTACTTAGTAACAGTTTTTCATGCAGTGATGAGCTTAAATATATGCTCTTTATTTAATCTGGTTTTAAATTCACTATAATAATCATTATTTGAAATCCTTAGTGGCAGTGTATCTTGTAAGGTCATACCTTTTGATTTTTTTATTTTATCATTGCAAATGTGCATTTAGCTAAGAAATCTTGTTAATGTTAGATTTTTTAATCATTGATGAATCAGCTGGTGATTAAACTAGATTTTAAAAACTTTGATTGTTGTTTTTGTTAAGTTTTAGATGCACTCACACAGGTAATCTGTTCCCAGCCTTTGTTTTTCTTTTCAAGATAGTCATGCAAGTAACCAGGCTCGCTTAGTTGGGGTTTGTGAGTGTGATTTCAGGGCAGAGCCACCTCACCTTTTCAAGCTGGCAAACCTGGCAGTGATGAAATAGAACAGGATAAATGAAAAGGTCCAGCTTGCTATACTCTGCCACAGAGTCACTTGTCTTGTGCATGTATCGAACTAAGAGATCCTGCTCAAAGGCAAGTGAGTGCATGGAGTGCGACAGTGAGTGTGGAGGATGAGAAGAAACATAACATTTTTTCCTTTTTCCTCACCTCTCGTCACTTACATTCTGCATGTTTGCTCGATCTTGTGAGAAAATACATGTAATCGGCATACCTGCCAACTGTCGCGGGGAATTCTGATTTTCAAGAGGAAAAAAGACATTTTCTTTTGTAAAAACTCGGAATTGGGTTGTTAAAGATTGGTCTTGACTCTTCCAAATCCTCTTGATTTGTGCAATACATGTAGTACTTGAGACCAGTAACCAACACCTGAGAATTCTAATGATAAAACAGTACAGTACAGGCAATATTTTAAAAAATTAATGCAAAGTCCCTGGAGCATCCTGGACCCTGCTCAGTGCTGGGGGCAGGGCACAACCCCAGGACTGGGATGAGCGGGGGGTGGGGGGGTTGTCCCTTCTTCTGACTTTATAAGGTTAGCAGGCATGAATAGGTCTATGGACAAACTGTAAATCGTGTGTTATTGCCAGCTTTGGCGTGGGCTTGGGTGGCCTGTGGGAGCGCAGGATCTCTTTCCTTTACAATATGACAAGATCAATCATCACCAACGTGGCCATGTTGCCATGGAGATAGTGAGGGTGTTCTTCCCTAGACCCTTTCTAACAAATAAGAATGCTTAACCATAATCAGGCTTTCTGTTGACAACAATAACTCGGTTTTCACCAGTGATACAAAAAGTTTCCTTGTACTAACAAGATTCAGAAAGAAAGAAACAACTGATAAAAAGAAACAACAAGAACAATTTTTGGCTCTGTGCTACTCTTAGATCTCTCTGCTGCATTATGTCCTTATCTACTTATTACCAAAAGATAACTAAGGCATAGAGGTCTTATTGCTCAGTATTCTTCCACTGATTGGCATGGGAAGGAAGGGATGGGGGTGGGGGGGGGGGGGATAGTGGAGAAGTCTATTCTGTGGATCTGCTATCTAAAAATTGCCTCTTCCTTGGCTTAAACCTATTCCATCCCTTTTTGCAACGTAGTACAATTTACAAATTGAAAGACAGTTTTGTGAGGTTAAAATCATGAAGCCATGAAATGCCCCAGGATAGACTAATGCTCAATTCCCCGGACAGACACTTGGAAAAATGCCCCACTAATATGTCTGTAGGGTATAGGCACTGCTAGCCCGCGGGTGAGGGGGAATGGAAAAATGCCCCACTAATATGTCCTTAGGGTATGGGCATTGGTAGCCTGGAGCGGGGGGAGAGGGCACGACCCATGGCTAGGTGTAGGGGTGCCACTAAGGGTCTGAAACCCTGACCCTGTTAAGGACAATAAAAAAGCCCTTAACTAGTATCGACCCTGTTTAAGACAACACCCTCCATTTCAGGTCCCTGTTTAGGACAAATAAAAAAAAAATGCACACTGTCTTGTTCCACCCAATGTTAAACTGCTTTAAAGACCCGCAAACGTTTCCAATCTAGGATTGCTGAAAACTATGTAAGCCACAATGACGACCATCGTGCAACCATAGCCCGTTTAGGACAGACTTGGACAAAATTATATACCCTGTTCAGGACAGAGAGGCCAAAAACCATACCCTGTCCGGTGGCATGTAAGAGAGGAACCCCCGGGATAAGTAAGTTATCCCGGGAATGAGAGTTCTTTTTCAAAAGCGAATGCTTTTTACTCTTTATTGTGTTTGTAACAGCAGGGAACTATTGTGTCTACAAAACCAGGGGCGTAGCTACCTGTACGCACGTGCGTACCTGAAAAATGCCACAAAAAGTAAATAGAAAATAAAAAGTAAATCAATAAATAAATAAATAAATAAATAAATAAATAGATAAATAAAAAATAAAAGAGTGATTATTGAATAAAACCTCAATCACTTCAGTGCTGACGTTCATTGTCTTTCGTGTACTTGCTCTTGATCGCGATCAATAAACAGCACTATTGAAACGATCCAAGCCAAAGTGCATACCGTCTTTCAAACACGCATCGCGACAACAGTCTGATCATAGATCTCATTTTGTTGCTGCGAAGACAAAGCGCTTATTTACATAAGCTCAATAGTTTACTACTAATGCTAGCGCTTCAGGTGAAGACTTCTCTTAGCTTCGAAAGAGATGGAGATAGACTGCTGCACAGACACGCGCTTAATAACTGAACTTAGTGAAGGGGGAGACAATAAAGCTCGTGGGCTGCATTCGTCTTTCCTCAAGTGGGATTTCGTCAGAACGACTGTGATTTTGCAGCACGTGTTTGAACGTACTCACCGATCATCGGTATACCATCAGGTGTCCATAACTACTTTGCTTCCATTTCTAATATTCTTGAGGTAAATTAAAATTAGTGTCTCTGCGCTTGAAATAGAAAATGGGGGAAAAAAATCCTCAGACGTTTCGAGACTGCTGTCTCTTCTTCAGTGAGAAATAATGCCGTTAAGCAGTAACGCGCGTCTGTTAATTTTGAAAGTCTAAAATGTATCTACGACACGCGCGCGCGCTAATAAGTAACAATCACAGAAATGCAAAGTCAATGTTCATTCCATTTGGTTGTAAAGTCTTGTGACGGAAGATCAATCTTGCTTCCATGCTGCGTCGCACCATCGTTGTCCTGAACCCCGCACAGATTACGGACACTAGCATATCGCCCACACTGTGTCCTGGGGACGAGAAATGTTTCTCAACGGGGAGGTCAGTATTCGCGCCAACTGATCGTATGTGCTCACTGAATCTGTCGCCGAGGCGTCTCCCAGTTTCCCCGATGTAGAGCTTGGAACATTTGCGGCACGAAAGGACGTAAATCAAATTACTGGTCATGCAAGTGAACTTGTCCTCGAATCTGAGTTGACCGCCCGGGGTGTCGAGGGTCTGCGAAGGGTTGGTATGGGCGCAGGTTACGCAGCGGGGACGGCCACAAGGGAAAGTCCCTGATTCTCCAGCGGTAGGTCCTGTTGTTTGAAGGCTGCTCTTTACCAAAATGTCACGTAACTTATTGTCGCGGCGATACGCGCACAAGATACGGACGGGTTGAAAAATATCCTTGGTGTCAGGATCTGATTTGAGAAGAGCGAAGTTTCTGGTCATGATTTCCCTTACTTGTGTGTTTCGGGGATGGTAAGTCAGGACAAGAGGGACAGCTTGTTCTTCTGTGGAGGGTGCGGTGTTTGAGTTGATCGTTGATTCACGAGGTGTTGATTGAACGCGCTGGAGTGCCTGGTTTACCACAGCAGGTAGGTAGCCGCGACGTGTGAAAAAGGAAGTCATTTCTTCACTTCTAGTTCTGAAATCTTCTTCTTCACTGCAGATCCTTCTCAGGCGGAGAAATTGGCTATAAGGAATTGAATTCTTGCAACGAACTGGGTGTGAGGATGAGTAATTGAGATAAGAGTGGGAGTCTGTTTCTTTATAGTGAATGGTAGTGATGAGGCGGTTAGAAGATGGAGTCAAATAGAGATCCAGGAAGGGAAGCTTGTCGTCTGAGATGGCCCAAGTGAATTTCAGGCTTGGATGAAAATTATTTACGAAGGTGGCGAAATCTTCCAACTCCTCTTTGGTGCCCGACGCTGCACCCACTATATCGTCAATGTAGCGCTTGTAGAGGTCAGGTGTTTTTCCTCTGTACTGCTGGAAAATCTGTTCCTCAATGTGACCAACGAATAAACACGCATAGTTGGGACCGAAACGGCTTCCCATCGCAACGCCTCCAGTTTGTTGGTAATAGTCGCCATTGAAGGAGAAGGTATTAAGGGTAAGGACGAGCTCGGCGAGGCGCACGAGGGTATGGGTAGGTGGTTGCAGCTCAGTACGTTTGTTGAGGAAGTGTGTGAACGCCAGTAAGCCATCGTTATTGGGTATAACGGTATACAATGACTTGATGTCCATGGTGAACACGTAATTGTGGGTGCCGGAAAAACGAAAAGAGTGGGCAATGTCAAGCATGTGATTCGTGTCTTTGACGTAGCTCGGTAGGTTTTCTACGAGGGGCTTGGTAATCATATCGAGGTAAGTGGCTAGGAGTTCAATAGGACAGTTACAAGCTGATACTATAGGTCTGCCTGGGTTCCCTGGTTTATGAATCTTGGGAAGTAGGTAGAATTTTGAAGTGCGGGGGTGGTCAACAATTAAATTGGTGGCTGATGGTGGAAGCTCGCGTTCAGAAATGGCGTCATGGACGACCTCAGCAACTTTATTATTATGGTCCATGGTAAGATCACGATCTAGCTTTTGATAAAAGGCTGAGTCTGACAACTGTCTTTCACCTTCACCTGGACACCACCTCCTGGAAAATTTGCAGCATTAGACTATTACATCTCCAAATGCCGCCGCGAAATCAAAATGCTCGACTTCAAACAGCGGGTCACTAAAACAAACCTATCCCCACAAGAAAAAGAAGCCCTTTTCTCTCTGCGTCAACGCAACTACGTTGTAGTCAAACCAGTCGACAAAGGCGGGGCTGTTGTAGTCTGGGCACGTGACCTTTACATCCAGGAAGCTGAAAGACAGTTGTCAGACTCAGCCTTTTATCAAAAGCTAGATCGTGATCTTACCATGGACCATAATAATAAAGTTGCTGAGGTCGTCCATGACGCCATTTCTAAACGCGAGCTTCCACCATCAGCCACCAATTTAATTGTTGACCACCCCCGCACTTCAAAATTCTACCTACTTCCCAAGATTCATAAACCAGGGAACCCAGGCAGACCTATAGTATCAGCTTGTAACTGTCCTACTGAACTCCTAGCCACTTACCTCGATATGATTACCAAGCCCCTCGTAGAAAACCTACCGAGCTACGTCAAAGACACGAATCACATGCTTGACATTGCCCACTCTTTTCGTTTTTCCGGCACCCACAATTACGTGTTCACCATGGACATCAAGTCATTGTATACCGTTATACCCAATAACGATGGCTTACTGGCACTCACACACTTCCTCAACAAACGTACTGAGCTGCAACCACCTACCCATACCCTCGTGCGCCTCGCCGAGCTCGTCCTTACCCTTAATACCTTCTCCTTCAATGGCGACTATTACCAACAAACTGGAGGCGTTGCGATGGGAAGCCGTTTCGGTCCCAACTATGCGTGTTTATTCGTTGGTCACATTGAGGAACAGATTTTCAAGCAGTACAGAGGAAAAACACCTGACCTCTACAAGCGCTACATTGACGATATAGTGGGTGCAGCGTCGGGCACCAAAGAGGAGTTGGAAGATTTCGCCACCTTCGTAAATAATTTTCATCCAAGCCTGAAATTCACTTGGGCCATCTCAGACGACAAGCTTCCCTTCCTGGATCTCTATTTGACTCCATCCTCTAACCGCCTCATCACTACCATTCAATATAAAGAAACAGACTCCCACTCTTATCTCAATTACTCATCCTCACACCCAGTTCGTTGCAAGAATTCAATTCCTTATAGCCAATTTCTCCGCCTGAGAAGGATCTGCAGTGAAGAAGAAGATTTCAGAACTAGAAGTGAAGAAATGACTTCCTTTTTCACACGTCGCGGCTACCCACCTGCTGTGGTAAACCAGGCACTCCAGCGCGTTCAATCAACACCTCGTGAATCAACGATCAACTCAAACACCGCACCCTCCACAGAAGAACAAGCTGTTCCTCTTGTCCTGACTTACCATCCCCGAAACACGCAAGTAAGGGAAATCATGACCAGAAACTTCGCTCTTCTCAAATCAGATCCTGACACCAAGGATATTTTTCAACCCGTCCGTATCTTGTGCGCGTATCGCCGCGACAATAAGTTACGTGACATTTTGGTAAAGAGTAGCCTTCAAACAACAGGACCTACCGATGGAGAATCAGGGACTTTCCCTTGTGGCCGTCCCCGCTGCGTAACCTGAGCCCATACCAACCCTTCGCAGACCCTCGACACCCCGGGCGGTCAACTCAGATTCGAGGACAAGTTCACTTGCACGACCAGTAATTTGATTTACGTCCTTTCGTGCCGCAAATGTTCCAAGCTCTACATCGGGGAAACTGGGAGACGCCTCGGCGACAGATTCCGTGAGCACATACGATCAGTTGGCGCGAATACTGACCTCCCCGTTGAGAAACATTTCTCGTCCCCAGGACACAGTGTGGGCGATATGCTAGTGTCCGTAATCTGTGCGGGGTTCAGGACAACGATGGTGCGACGCAGCATGGAAGCAAGATTGATCTTCCGTCACAAGACTTTACAACCAAATGGAATGAACATTGACTTTGCATTTCTGTGATTGTTACTTATTAGCGCGCGCGCGTGTCGTAGATACATTTTTGACTTTCAAAATTAACCGACGCGCGTTACTGCTTAACGGCATTATTTCTCACTGAAGAAGAGACAGCAGTCTCGAAACGTCTGAGGATTTTTTTCCCCCATTTTCTATTTCAAGCGCAGAGACACTAATTTTAATTTATCTCAAGAATATCCCGATTTACATGCGCTACACAGTTTTAATGCAATTTTCCATTTCTAATAACCTGGTAGCTAACAAGAATAATCACCAAAGAATTTACTACAGTTTAATGGAGAATAAAATGCGTTACGATGCCAACAACGGTAAAATGGGTGTAGAGCTCTGAATAAGATCTGTTGATAGCATCCAAGGAATACGGGGATGTCTGGGACGCGCTGCTAGAGAAGGCCACAGAGATTGCTGCTTTATACAACGTCGATCCAAGTATTCCTAGAAGAGCGGGAGGCAGCAACACCGTGCCAACGTTGAAGCAGATACGCCTTCCGCTTACTGGAAGAGGGCAGTTTACCTCCCATTTCTGGACCATCTAATATCTGAAGTCAACGAGCTGTTAGTAAAACCCTTACAGGGCTTCCAGGCACACATCTAATACCTGGTACTTTTGGATAACACCTTTACATTACCTAGTACGAATAAGAGACTCACTTCAGTTGTTCACATAAATTTTTGACATTCAATTTTAATTTCAGGAAAACTTCAAGTGTTGACAGAAAAGGGGTGGAAAACATATATAGCTACTGTGGAGAAGACAGGCACATGTCTCTTGATGACTCTAAACAAGAGGTCGCTAGGTGGCGTCATCTGTGGTGGTTGAGTGAAGATGGCAATCCCCAAACCTTGGTCAAAACGCTGGACTACACCAACTGCAAAATTGTACCCAGGAATTTATATAGCCATGAAGACCCTTCTGTCTTATCCTGTGTCAACTTGCGTCAAGGAACGTAGCTTCAGTTGCATGAAGAGGCTCAAAATGCCACTTCGGAGCACATCGTCTGATGAGAGATTGCCTTCATTAGCGGTCCTTCATGTACTTAAACACAAGGTAGTCGATCGACGTCGACCAAGTGATCTCAGAGTTTGCTGGGAAGAAAGATCGAAGACTATCCCTGTGCTTATAAACATTGCAACTTGTAACACCCCATAGGTCATTTTACATGTTTCAGGAGCTCCTTATTCGTTTCTTAAGAACGTTGCGCACTGACCGCCTAAAAACATTTGTAAGACGGGTGAGACTTAGTGAAACATGGGAAGGGCTATCTTATTATAGCTACATTTTGCACTTCTTGAATAAGTATGTGATGCGCAATAATAACAACATTCAATTGCGAAACACTGAGATACGACTTCCTTGCATTGCACTGCTGATAATAAACAACCGGAGGACCCCAGCACTAATTATTAAATGAAATATATATATATATATATAGTTGGATCCTTGGAAGTGGTCTAGGAGGGGTGAGGGGGGAGGTGGTGGTTAATTTCTCCCTACAGTGAATTTGGAAAATGTGCGTACCTCTGAAAAAACCCTGGCTACGCCCCTGAAAACAGCCCATGCAAGTTGATGTGTTATTGTTTTTAAGTCAATTCTATGTAAAAAATTTTTGCGCAGAATTAAAAAAAGTGACCGATCGCTTGAAAATGTCCCCCTCCAAAATTCCATTCTAGACGGTAAGACCAATCCATCCTTTCCGATTTCCAATGATGACGTATTCAGACATTCCTTTGATTCCCCACCCACATACGGGAACGAACCTTTCGTTTCTGATCACCGGATCAACAGCGGGGCGGTTCGAGATAGAAGGTAAGAGTTGTATGTTTCTATTTCGATTCTATCTGTAATAAGAAGTGGGAAAATTAGGACGGCTTGATGCAATTATCTCTGAATTTGCTCATTATTCATATGCTAGGAAGGCTGCATAAGTATCAAAAGGGTTAAATTGAAAACAACTGTGCAAGTCTGACGCGCTATGATTCCGGCCAGTTGTAGTTCCATGTTCATTTCACTTTTCACACATTCTGGAGATCGGATGTCTCAACGATATCGCTGTACATTAAGTACTGATCGAAGAAACAAGACTTCACAAAAATTTCACCGAGTGGGAAACCTCGTTTATAAATTTAGAAAGATTTCTGCGTGCGGTAAACTGCGAAATTAAGTACAAATCGTGACATGACATCGCTTGGTCCGTCCGAAACGAACGAGCTAGTTTCAAGGACCTTGCTTTGCAATTAGCTTGCTAAAAGATATCACAACAGAGACTGAATTGTTAATCTTAGTTTATCCATCCAATATAACCGCAGCTGAGTGCCGTTTTATCTCGCCACTATTCAAATTAGCTCGAATAATCTTGACTTCTCGCGACAGTAAGCTTAATATATAGAGTTACGTTCCAGGATCGATCAAAAAACATTGTGTTGTATGTGCCATTTCGTTTGCCGCCCCTTCATCGATCAATAGCACGTGCTCTCTGCAACTCAAAACTCTACAAGCGAATGCTTTTTACTCTTCCTTCGAATTATTTTTGTAGCAGACGTTAGTAGGCTCCTTTAATTTGTGGAAATACCTGGCCAATTTGGAGCCTAGTAATTTGCACAAATCTTTTCAGAAATGCCCTGGAAAATTAGTTCTCAGAAATATAGACCCCTTGCAAAAGTGGCATCCGAGGAAACCATCTCAAATAAAAGCTTATGTATTCATATTATCCCTACTTACTTCATTCTCGAGTTTGTAATTCTAAAGAATATTTACATTTGAACAAGGTTAATCAGCCTAATTTAAATTCACTTTGAATTTTATTGTCGGACATTTTAGCAGAGGGTCTACTGTAGATGTTTGTTAGAATCTTACACACATAAGAGTGTTGTTCTGGGTTCCTTTGGCTTTTGTGGAGCCTACCTTGAGCATACTGTATTTTCCTTGTATCATACTCAGCATTATTCAGAATTGAAAAATAAGTTTTGACCCATCCATTGCAAATACAGTCTTGAGCGTTTCGCTTGGGAGCGTGCTAGTAGACATTCTATAAGGTTGCCATTCCATGATACCAGATTCTGGTGTCATGATCTGATTTGTGAGAGAAAAAACTGGGAGTGAGTGTGAAACTCTGCCGTGTATGTGCTCAAGTTTTCCGAGGTCTGTCCACGTAAGAGAGGTTATTGTAGCTCCTGGGGCTTCAAAAAGGTATCTGTTTCCACTTACAAGAGGTGTCCACTTAAAGGAGGTTATAAATAGAGAGTTTTAGTGGTCAGAGAAATCACCAGGATTGCAGTTTGGTCTCTGCTTACGGGAAGTGTCTGCTTGCAGGAGGTGTCCATTGGCGGAGGTTCGACTGTATACTAATACAATGTTTTACTTACCAAATATGTGGCCTTTCTGGAATCACAGGGCATGGAATTGTCCCTACAGTAAGCTTGTTGCCAAAGTGGCACCAAGAACCCTTTATTGGATTCTATTTACTATATTTACAAGTTTTGTCCTCCTAAGGGGGGGGGGGACAACTTAGTGGAGGATTTACAGTAATAAAGTACCATGTAACAGCACCCAAAGGAAATGCTTTTTTTTGCATTTGAAAGGGTCGTTGTAAAGCTAGTGTCAGTAAAGTGCAATTTTGCTACTAATAAGCAGTGATATAATAATTATTTTTATGTATTTGTGCTTTTTACTGAGTTTTCTGTAACATCATTCATGTTTATTTTTAATTACTTTGACTTGTAGATTGGAATATAACTAGAGAGTGCTCTGTGGTGATTAATTATGGTGAGTTATTCATGAAATATCAGAAATAACTAATTGATTTTCAGTGACGAATTAGTGGTAAAAAATTTTTTCATGAAGATTACTTGTTAAGGTTCCAGGTTCCATTTTAAGTGCAGTTTTGGTCTCAATTTTGTATCCTACAATGTATTTTGTAAATGACAATGGCAGTTGTAACCACCGAAACGTGTCAACAAAATTATAATAAACATAGGCACGCATTGCGTGCTTGACCTATGTTGAAATGTCAAGTCTTCTTCCAGCTTATTTGCCATTCTTAAGACATACTCTGAGGAAAAAACAAGACACGCGAACATTCTCATAAATAGCTTCTCATGGACCGCTATAAATTGCTAGGAACATATCCCCATGAACTATAGTATACTTAGTGTATCTTGCTGCAATTGTTGCATATTTGCTCATCTCAACTGATGTGCTTCTCAAATGAGCACTGATGGTAATTAGCTGTTTTGAAAACAGCTTTATCTTTTACTCAAGTACCAATAAGGGATTGAATGAGTATATTGAAATACAACGGTGTTTTTCAAATGATCGTGTTTGTTTGTTTATTTATCATACTATCGCAATTAACTTTGATTCGCAGATCTAGTAGTTATTCTTACAAACAACCCCAAAAAAATACTTGCCAAAATTCTGTTACCCAAAAAAATCCCAAAATTGTGAATTTAAAACCCCAAAACATCATAATTTGCACCTCCCAGTCACTTGAACCAATAGTCAAACTGGGGCTTTACCAAACCATTGGAGAGGTTCAAAAGATTGTGGAATGGTACTAAATTTCTAATACGTTTAATTAAGCCTAAGGCTGAAGAAATTTTCTTACAAACACTTTCAATGTGAGTATTCCAGCTTAAGTTTTCATCAACGTATACCTCAAGAGATTTTGTTGAAGACACCAGCTCAATGGGAAATTATTTATGGTAAGAGACGGGTTGTCTGACAAGTAAACTCGCCTTTGCCTTGAAGTTAAGAATTCAGTCTTAGTCAGGTTCAATGTAAGCTTATTAGAAGACAACCAGGTATTAACAGATTTTAAATCTTTGTTAAGACAATCATTAATACTGTTTATATCCTTGCCTGTAAGTAATGCTGGTATCGTCAGCATACATTCAAGGATGGGAAAAATTAAGGCACTGCGGTAAATCATTAATATAGAGTAAGAATAACAATAACATGTGAGTATTCTGATATAATGGCCATTAAAAAGTACCGGTATACTTAATGACAAAATATTCTTTTCAAGAATTTTAAGTCACCTGTGTTTTAAGTTGCAGAGTTTTAAGAAAACATAGATTACAGTGTAGGCCTAATCTAGTAAGATTTCAAACTCTGGATTTACAGATCTCGATCAGTACATAAACAAAGTGACTATAGCTAAAAATGCAGAGCAGACTGTAAAAAAAATAAATACTGTTAAACAGTTTTTTTCCACTTTAATTTCAAGTCAGTTGTGCTTGCAGGTAAACACTGGCTTTCCAGACTTGACTGGAAAAGGTACATTAACTACAAAGCTAACTATGAAGCATTGGTACTAAATTCAAACTTATTTTCATCTCTATTTTTCAGTCTCAAACTGGAATTACAGTATGTGATGAGTTTCCCTCCCGCTTCAAAGCATTGAAAACAGACCATACAATTGGTTATATGGTCCTTACTATTGAAAATGAAAAGAAAATCATTATTGAGGAAGAGGGAGATCCTTTTGAGAAAAATGGACCTATCGAAGCCAACAAACAAGCCCACCTTGCATTAAAGAAAAAGATAACAGCAAAGAATGAACCAAAGTATGTATTCATTGATGTTCATGCTGAAAAGCCAGGTGGAGGACGAAGGGAAAAGATAGTGTTTGTCAACTGGTAAGTCCCCCAAAGCCCATGCTAAACTTGCTACATTTGTGACCATATTGTGTAAAACCAGAAACTCATAAGGAGTTGAAACGTGTAACTCGCGTTCGATGCTCGTAAATATTTTTTTTCTAAGTACCATATTTGGAAACCCCTCGCTCCAGTCCATGCACGAGTTTAAGGCGCCAAAACCTTGCGAAGTGTTGCAGCGTTTCTTTGCAAACCTGAATGGATCAATGAAACTGCTCCGAAGTGAACGTCCGGGAATAAGTTTTTTTTTGCTAAAGTCGTTCAATTATTGGCTCTAAAATGTGGTACAGGTTTGATGTTTCCTGAAAAAAATTGTTGTATTCATCGCCCAAAGCGGATTGAAGCTGTATGATTTTAACATTGTAGATGGAGAGTTGAAACGAACACAAACCTAGTGGTTCCGGGTTCAGAGGTCACGGACGGGATGTGGCAAAAAACATGTTAACAGTGAATCAAACAACTGGGAAAGCGATCGTTCAACTTATTTTGCATTACGTTCTCTTTATTTGAACATTTGGAGCTGCTTGAACTCAGAGCTACATCGACTGCAGGTAAAACGATGTTATTTTTGTAGTATATAGCCAAAGAAAAAGTCGTCCTTTCTTATTCAGCTTATTTAGCTTGATTTTGGTAGCGAATCACTGAAAACGTATGACACTTCAATATTATTAAACGGTTCTCTTCAATTTTACTGTGTTTTATTTTTATATCATGTCTTGATATTTCGGGGTCAAAAGTTTTCCGTATAAAATCTACCTTTTGTGAACATTTGTTGACAGTGCAATGGTGAAAGAAGCCGGACTGAAATCATAAAAACAACGCTAGACTATTTTGGTTTGGTTGCACAGTCTGATTTAGTTCTTACCCCAGCGCTTTGCTCCATGTTGTTTCAATTACTAATTTTTTTTTGCCTCAAGAATTTCCTGCTCGGTCTTCGAAACTGGTATTTCTTTTCGCTTTATCGTTCCTACGTTTGAAAGTTTTTCGGCTTCATTTTCCCCAGTTTGTCGGCCATTAATCTATGAACAAGTGGGCGAACTTGGTGTAAAATTACGTCACGTCGTTCACGAAGATTGATTGGTCAGTTCTCTCTCTCTTCATGTTCCAAATATGGTACTTGCAAAAATGAATAATTACGAGCATCGTTCAAAACCTATATATGCGAGTTACATGTTTCAAGTCCTTATGAGTTCTGGTAAAACTAATTTTTAGAATACCAGTTTGTCTTGCAATTATTATTTAAGTTTTTTTTATGGAAGAAAAGTGGCATTTTCAATGAAAAAACAACGGTAAGTGGTCATGATGTAAGCAGTGGAACTAAACACCTCAAGCTGACACCCCAGCAGATGAAAGGCTTACAACTTGATAAGATGACAAGATAATAGTGATTTAAGGTGTCTCTGGAGGCTAGAGTGATTCTTTTCAAATCAGTTGACTTAAAGGCAGCTTGAAGTTTGTCACAAAATAAGTTTGTTTACAAATTTTCAGTTCAAGGGAAATTGTAATTAGCAAGATTTGAGCAACTAAAGTTTCATCTCCAAGGAAAATTTTGCAGGAAAATTACCACAGCAGATGGCTAAAATATCTAATTGCGGTCTACAAAAACATTCCTCACAGTCTGCAAATTTGACAGTTCACAGTCTCCACTTTCAAGTGCAAAATTATCACAAGTCATAGACTCTTTGCTTAATGCGCCTTATTGACGCTAATTTGAATGAAAGATTACAAGTTGCCTTTCTCTTATTAAATACCATAGCTTTTCGGCGATAGAATTGTACTTGTAACTATGAAGATAGAGCAATGCGAGTTTTGTTACATGGCAGTGAAGTACTAGCCATCGCCTTTCGTTATTGAAGACAACTCGTTCTTATTGGTTGTCAAAATCACAATCTTGTCCTTTGCAAAATACAAAAAAATGTTCACAAATATCTGTCAAACTTCATTTCATCATAAAACGTCAATGTTCTTAAACTTCATCTCATAGAATAACTCTAATATTTGCAACACGGATGAAAAAATCTGTCAACACTGCACTCCATGAGATTGGTTGCCAAGGAAAGGTGTAATTCTTTATGCTGCAAGGCACTTCTGATTGGTTTTGCGGGAAAATACTAGACTCTCTTTATACAGCGGAAAGACCTTATATAGAGCTAAATTTTGGCAGTGACGCTGGAATGATGTATTGCTTGCTTGGAAAACATGACAGCTAGGGACGGATCATGGTGGAGTCAATCAGGGACAAAATTGCGAAAAATTGTGCATGTTTTGAACAAATTGGATGCTTGTGACTCGAATATGCACTCATTGTGGACGTATCTCCTGTATGTTTTATTTGTTTGCTAACAAACTTGACAGGTTTTCAATACATAAAATTACAAAAGTTTTCACCGAGTGCACAATGAGATGTTCGATGTGTTTGCGTGACAAGGTGGTGTATTCACCACACATCAAATTTCAATTTTTATTTCTAAAATTGTTACTTTTCAACTATCTGTGACACCCTCTGGTAAAAGTTTTTTTACAATGTATGTTTTATGTCTTTCATTGAATTCTTGCTACAAATGTTCAAGACCCATTTCCCCTTTAAAATGGCAGTCACAATGCACCCTTAAATTCCTCATATTCCACAATTTCTTTACATTTATAGGCTTCTTTGCATTTATAAGCTGTGATAATTACATAGTTTTTGGGTTGATATTTGTCATATTTTGATCTCAGTGAAAATGTCCCAAAAAGTCATCAAATTAGGGTGTTAAATGACTACATATCTGTTTAATTTTTTTGGTAGCTAACACTGATCCCTCTCCCCCCCCCCCCTGCCCCCCCCCAAAAATACAGACAAACAAACAAACAAAAAGTAGGCCTCTCAAAGTCTTGAAAACTCAGTCATTGACTTCCTTCCCATTGATACGGATAGCAATAGTTAAACTTACTTCAATTCTCAGGTGCCCCGATACCGCGCCAACAAAAAAAAAGATGTTAAATTCTGGTACAGCAGAGTATCTAAAGAAGAAGGCAGATGGCTACAGTGTGTATGTTCAAGCAAATGACATTGACGAGTGGGATATTGATGACATTGCTGAGCAGGTTGCAGACAAGTAATGACCTGTGGTCTTACAACCTAATACAGAATTTTGTAGTTAATAAATGTAGAATATAACTACATTCCAAGTTTGTTCTTTTAGTGTGTTTGCTGCTGACTCTCTTTCCTGCCCATACAGACATGTCATTGTTCCATTTTAAAGATGATCAAAGGTTTGATTCAGAAATCACTTAAGTAACCTTTTTGCCTTGAAAAGGGAATTGCTGTAATATCAAGCTGTATCTAATTATACATTAGCTCATGTCCAAAGTGGCACCAATTACTAGGTCGAATAACTAGGCAAAGAATGAAGTAAAACGCAAAACGCTGCTCTTCATCATTTACTTGTTATAAAATTCACGTGAAAAACTAAATACCGAACTGTGCGCAATAGAAGTTACATGCAAGTAGCAATGATAATGATTTTTCAAAGCATCTGATTCTCTACATAGTAGCTACAGATCTTCAAAATAAATTTAAAGTAGTAATGACATAAATAATTCTACAACACTGATAAATGTATAAATCGAGTTGTTAAAGTAAATTATGTTCACCATGTGTTTTTACATGAGAAATGGCCTGTAGATGAAACTATAAGGCAATCTTTGTCGACATCATTTTTTACATCCTGAAGTTGAAATCACTTAACAAACCAGTTAGCAGACACTGTAACTAGAAAGAGCAGTATAAAATTTTGTCAACATGCAAAGTTAGAAAGAAAAAGGGTGAAAACTAGCTTCAAACAATACAGTTCAAAGTTTCAACATTTACAGATGTCTTGTATGGGAGAATAGCAGCATTTGTCATTGAGCCATAAAAAAAACTGGAAATTTGGCATTTTTCCAGGGACGGGACGGAAATTAGCACTCGCCTATTCGCCTGGGCAACTGTCAAATCTTCCTGGGTGAGTACAAATGGTGAATTTTTTGACGACGCTCTTAAAGTCGCCCATGTGATGTGCTGTCAAAATTAAGCTTCCATTCCTGTTTTTCAAAAAGCAATAATAGTATACCTCCTACAATGTCACATTTGCTACATTTAGTAAATTTGTGACAGAGTGTTTCAGTTAATAGTAGCAATAATGATAATGGTTTATTAGCATTCCACAGGGTGGCTCTTCCATGCTAAAAAGATACTATGTTGGAAACACTACAAACGTTTGGTAGCTAGTGAAGTGAAGTGAACTTTTTAAAGTTTTTTTTTTTTTCATTTGCTGAGCTTAACTATATTTTGGATGATTTGTTGTAATGCAGACATCAAAGACTACACTTGTAAACAAAGGTCGACCCATGGGCAATTTATTTTAGCAATTCTGTTTTCCGAGGCAGTCATTCTAAGTGAAGTGGTTTTAAAATCTAATTTTCCAAGGGTGTCAAGGCATGTTCATGTTTCAGTTTAATTGTAATTGACTTGTATTTTTCTAGGTCGTAAAAGCGAATGCCATGCTTTGAAAAAAAATCTGAAAACCATTTTATGGCTTTATTCCACTACCGCAGAAAGTGGTGCCTCAGTGTTACTTTATTTGATTACCCAGTATAACTCAAGTCATGTGAACATGCCTTGTGGCTTGAATAGAAATGATTGTTTTGTGATTCGGTCAATAGATGATTAGATAGGTCTTGCAAGTAAATATGTTTCAATCTCAAGTTTATCATCAGAGGTGGAATTACAATCAATAAATACATTAGAATAGACTTGAAATAGGTAGTTATTTTGAAATAAAAGAAAATCCAATACAAATAGCTGTTGTTTCTTTTAGGGAAGTATGAGTCCATCTAGTACGATCTTTGAGTGCTTATTTTAACATTCACGAGTGCTTACTGGTCGTGAGGTAATAAATCCGCGTAGAACCGAAGTTGTTTAGGGAGATAGTCAAGACTATTGTACTCAGACAGGACCCACCACTCTGCAAAAAGACAGGTGGTCTCTTGATGTACCCCCCTCCCCCGACCTTAAAAGATGGTGTCCTGTTTGTGTAGCACCCACTCTATCTGGAGTAGAAACTAAGAAAAAGATTCAAACCTTGCTGTGCCAGTTGTTCAGCAATGCAAGCTTCATGCACACCTAATATGAAAGTCTCAACTCAAATTTTCATGCCAATAAATGTTGTCCATTTGGCTAATCAGACAGGTGGTATCTTACATATTCCCCCCCCCCCCCCCTACCCCTACACAAGGTGGGTCCTCATCGAGTACACTTGTTTTGACCATTTCCCTTTTGTATAATCATCTCATATTCCAGCCTCTTGGCGTGAAATTGCGTGACCTCAGTGGGTGACTCATTCGGTGACGTCATGACATTTCGTGCCAAGTCGAGTGAGCGGGGAGAGAATGCCTGGGTACTAGACTCAAACAAGCCCTAGTAGCTAGTGGAATAATTATTGTTTTGATAAATTTTCAACTTCAGTCTTGTTGCCATATATTTGGAGAAAACTTTGCTTCTTAAGGAACAATTTTGAATTCCACCTTGTCAGGTTAAAAGCAGGGTTATTAGCTGATGAAGATCTAGTGCTTCCTTTGGAGGCGATCGATCACACAACACCAACCGCTGCCAGGAGCTCGTGATGGGCTCCTGCTGCGGTTGTATACCTGTCAACTCGCACAAATTATGAGCGAGGCGTACCATCATTTGGCATGTAAAAATAATATTCTTCACGACCGAAATAACAAATTAACTTACCAAGATTTCCGGGTGGACGTGAAGTGGCAACAACCACGAGTTCCCCTGCTGTAGCTCAGTGGCTGACGCATGTGTCCGTTATCAGTTTGACTTTGGTTGTAATTTCTTGTTGAGTTTTCATACCCTTACAAGACCAAATGAATATACAGGTTACTCACTTAAGTAAAATCAACATCCTTAATACAAACGATTTGATGCGTCCTCTGTCCTGTCCGCGCGCGTTACTGATCTACTCTAGTTTCCTCTTGCGCCACGTGACGCGACCTTAGGTCACGCGATATGCGTCCACAAAAATTAAAGGAATTAAATCGCCAAAATCTGATGTAGCGAAAAAAGAAAGTCGTTCATTTATTGAAGGAAAGTTGCAAAAAAATTCTCCAATTTAATTCCACGAAAATCGAGTGTCGCGAAATGTCGGCCGCCTAATCTTGTTGCCAAATTAGGTAAGTTGTCGCGAAAATTCCTGCATTGATTTAAAATGCTTAATCACTCACTTTCTCCCCAGTGACTGATTATTTTTTACTTTTAAATTGTTTCTTACGTTTGTTGCATTAAAAAAAATACATACCTTACATAATAGTACATGTATTTAGCTAGATTTTTGAAAAGGTGGCTCCTGAAAATTTGGACATTTTCGGCCGAAACTCTCAAGGCAAGGTTATATGATTCCAATTAGCCTCAAAACCACACGAACGGAGAAAGGAGAAGGAAAGGAAGAGAGCGGAGGAGAAAAGGAGACTGGCCATACTCATAATTTTAATATTGCCGACTGTTTGCCGACTTAAGATAATGCATCAGTCAATTCCAGCTGCGCCCATCCCCCTCCCCCCCGGCAACTGCGGGGCATTTGCGTGCCTTGTCAGTCCCGGGGGTGGGGCATTAGCAAATCTGGCACGGCCCGGGTGTCGGGTATTTGCCTACCCCCGGGCTTTTGACACACACGGGGTTTCCGACTCGAAATCCAAACATGGAGGATTTTATCGTAAAGGACCAGCAGTTCGTCGCAGATTGGATCGTCCGTTAAGGACTGGACAAACTTGTGGAGGTTTTTTCGATTTTATGGAGTCATTGCTTATCAAGGCACAACTATCACTTTATATA
Organism: Siderastrea siderea; assembly: GCA_964030785.1. NCBI lineage: Eukaryota > Metazoa > Cnidaria > Anthozoa > Scleractinia > Rhizangiidae > Siderastrea > Siderastrea siderea. The sequence continues at coordinate 4,504,246 of OZ034966.1, read as the reverse complement.
GCGAGATCGGGAACGATCAACGTGAATCGACTAACGCATGCTTCTTTGAACAAGGATTTAAGCAAAATTTGGTTGCGATGATTCTTAAACTATTACGATCGATTATTGAATTCTAAACATGTGTATAGGGATCGTCGTTTTATACTTTTGCATATTATTAAAATATTCACAACAGATGACGTTACAACAGACTTTTATAGTGTCAAGATTTTTGTGTACCAACGAACTGTTTAAAACAAAACATTAAAGTAACAATCAAGTTCATGCAGTTCATGTAGTATTGTTGTCTGTGAAGTATTAAAGTATCATCGCTTGGCATTTATACTAACTTTATTATTATGTTAAAAATCGGATAGTTCCATTACAAACAATAGAAGACTGAGAGACAGGCCTACAGAAATGAAAAATCACACATAAAAATGCTGAAAGTGGCATCATTGTGCAACAAATGAAAACTGCTGCAGTGTTGATTGGGGACGTACGATCCCGGGGGCGGGGCATTTACCCTCTTCCTTGGTCCCCACCGCGGGGCATTTGGCAGCTAAAGTGTCCCCACCCCCGGGAATTTGCCATTCAAGAGGAAAAAAATGCTAATGCCCGGGGGTTAGCCCGGGGGGGGCATGGCCGCAGTTGGAATTGACTGATGCATAACGACAAAAAACCACTCGCAGCGCAGCAATGCTGATGCCTCGACCGAGGAGCATCCTTTTCAAAAATCCAGGTAGATATATTTACTAACATTTGATCATTTTTAGAAATTTTTTTAAACCAGTGGCATCCATCACTAAAAAGTACTGCACTAGACCTGTACAGACACTGAATATGAGGCAAAATAAAAAAAATTGCCGCCATATTACCTGACCTAGCAGAAGTACAAACAAAACAAATTGATCGAGTTATATTTATCCATTTTCCTTCCATGGTTTCTCCTGATTGACTAATTGAGGCTTACAGCGGAATCCTGTTTAATCCTTATATTTCTGTATTTCTATATTTCTATTCGTGTCTAGGTAGTAATTAGAGGCAAAAGGGTACCCTGATTCCTTAGCCCGAGGTCCCCCACCCAAGATCTTTTCAAGGAGACATTCGAAGGTCGGCAAGGTCAATTCAATTTTCTAGCTCTTCAGTCTGCCGAAACCTGCGAAACCCTACCTTGTAGACGCACTCGCAAATTACTGTTGGTTGTCAGGTCTTAGAAGGCAAACTTAAACGTTAGGATTACGGTAAGAAATAGATAATTTCTCGCAGCTAGTGTTTTAAAATAGTTTTAGCACTTTAAGCGAGATGTGTTGAGTCTATTTAAACTCCTAAGAATAATTCAGTACATATAAACATGGAAACCTAAAAACGGATGAAACAACCATCCAAACAAAGAGCACCACAGCAAAGTGTTGTTCGGTTGCTTTTATTCAAATTGTCTTAAGGATTTCATCCACAGACTCAAACCTAAGTCCACCTTGCCGTTACAGGATGTTATTCAACCTTCAATGATCTTGACAGTGTGGTCTTGCTTGGGACGAGATCTGTTTCATTTGACAGCGTCTTAGCTTTTATGTTTGGTTGTTAGTTTAGCTTGTCTACTTGAGTGACTGTAGCTTGATGTTTTAGTGGCAAAGAGCAGCTTAAAACACGTCCAACACTACTGTTTTCGCAAGCAGTTCGCATTATATTTTGAACACTGATACGAAAAAGTGACCACAGTACTAATCTTATCTTAGCTACACTCACAGCCTATATCGTCTGTTATCCGCCTGTCTATTATCTGAAGCCTTGTTTTGTCAAAAAGTGAACGGAACTCGATCCCGTAAAATCCACCTCGAAGATCACCCGAACAAAATAGAGCCGATGTGTTACAATCTATTAACTTAATTAACCCTTTAAGCCCCAATATCAATAAGCATATTCTCCTTAGTGTTCTCCATACGTTTCTTATGGTATTAGTTGAGAGAATTTGCACAAACATCAAGACATTTAACAAATTGACGTCAGTTTTTTATGCGTCTGTCCTCTTATTGATGATAAATTTCGTCATAACATTGTCAAAGTGTTGTAGTGTTTTTTTTTACAATAACAAAAAGCCCAAACTGATTTTCAAACGAAGGAAAGAAATGCTATCTAGAGTCAATGGAAGATGCGATTGCCGCAGAATCTGAATTTCATCGCTGTAATTCGGAGAATCACAGGCTCGTAAATTAAAACTATAGTAAGAATAGGTCAGAAATACAAGGATAAATTCGAATTGCTCAACTAACCTTTAATCAAGTGAAAACTGTTCACAAAATAATCCGTTAAAACACGGTTCAGCTTAATTTCATCGACAGCACAAATTCCCGCTCACCGCCGATTTTCAGGTCTGAATCCACAATAAACATCCTCATCTTTTCGCTCTAAGGTTGCAATGGTTTCTTCAGTTTTAACCCATAAATTTTAGATGATTTCCTCATTGACGACTACTAGATTTGTGGTGCAATTCTCGCCTCATCAAGAACGCAGCACTAAAAAGTTTGACAAAACATTTGCTGATTGCGTCAGCTTTACGTGTTTCATCCGTCTGTACTCTTATATGACGATAAAAATTAGCCAATCAGCGCGCGAGAATTCGCTCAGTTATTGTAAAATTCATGTTTGATGATCATTTCCTTTATTCTCGTGACCTGTATGTTTGATCAAGTAAGGATATTGTAAGGAGAAATTAGATGCTTGTCACTATTGGGGCTTAAAGGGTTAAAATGTTAGGGGCTAGAACATTGTTACGGTTATAATTACGTTACCGGTGCAAAGCACTTTAAAACAAACTACCTTAAAATTAACTGTAATTTGTACTGGAACTGATCATAACCTGACACACGCGACGTTCGCGCGAACTCGCGTGATTTGTGTGCTCTAGGACCCTTCCGTACGCATAATCAACAGGGGAATTTCTCAATATCTTTTAGAGACCTTTCCTAAGCTTTACAGGACTAACAGTGATCATGTGTAAGATATCAGTGGTTTTCGTAGAAAGCTAGACTGTATGCAAGATAGTTTTCCTGGATGTCAACCCGATGTAGTTTGGTCTAGTTTCAGTGAAGGATGTAAGATCATTAACTGAATGAACTCTCAAATCTTTCTGCACAACAAATGATTCCTTCTCGTAGATCAGACTCGTGTTTATTCTCTTTCCCCGCCTGTGGATACAGAGATAATAGTATCTGCTTTCAACTTTTTGCCTCGGCGAACTTGGTACAGAGCCTAAAACTGTTATCTTTCAACAATTTAGCTGCAAATAATTTACTGGAGTATACCTAAAAAACTTTCCTAAAGTTATCAACAATAATAAAGGTTCGTCCGTGAATTGAAGCTTATGATAAACACTAAATAGCACGTGATTTATCGAAATGCTTCGATTCTGTCTATTCACTTTGATTCTTAGAGTTCTCACTCATTGACTTCTACAAGCCAAATCTCTTCTCAGTAATCACTCTGTTTAACTGAAACTGTTATTCTTTCAAACAACGGTTGATTTTCTTTTCTTTTCGTTTTCATTCTTGCGGCCTTTCTTGTTACTTGACATTGTCAGTTATTGTTAGTGCGATGTGTCATCTCGCAGGAAAGTTGAACTTTCCTGTACATCTGCTATCGTTGTTTTCCGAATGGTTTTGGAATAATACCGAAATATTTTAATTAATTTGCTTTATTATTACAGGGATAAACCTTGCTTGGTATTACTGGAAAAAATATGGTAAGTTTGTGCTTTAAGTAAAAAACCCATAAACGGTTGACGCAATCCGTTTCTGGCAGCATGTGCCACCGCAAAAAACGATCTCATGTAACATAATGTAACCTACGAAAGAAATAACACACCGATAAACGGTACTGCTTCACTAAAGGCTAAACAGTTAGGGTATGTTTTGCCTATGGTTCTTGAACAGAGTAAAGATTTTGTTTAACCTGAAATGGAAGTTGGGGGTGGGGGGGGGGGGGAGGAGGGGAGGAGCAACACTTCAGCAACCTTCTCCATCAAATATTTCTCTGGTTATTATTGTTGTTTCGTTGTAGACATCTAACATTCCCGTGCACGAAGACTGCGTCAAGCACTTCAATGATATGAAAATTAACAAGAAGTATGGCTACGTGATCATGGCAATTAGACACCAAAAGGAAGTAGTAATTGAAGAAACTGGAGAACCGTTTCCTGCTGACTGCACTCAGCGAGAAAATGAAGAGGTCTTTAACAAGTTGAGAAAAAAGATATTAGCTCATGAATTGGAGCCCAAGTACCTGTTGTTTGACTTCAAGTTGGAAACTAGAGATGGCCGTAGAGAGAAAATCGCTTTCATCAACTGGTACGTCAGTAAGAATTATTTGTTGTGCGGCTTCAGCGCGGCACTCTGCCAGTTCAGTGCTAGCTCTATTGGCTAACTCTATTGAACAGTTTAAACGAAACATCAAGCAGGTATCTGACTTATCGACGGCAATCTTGTAAAACAGTTGTCCCTGAAGGATTTTTCTCCTGTCTTGATGGCTGTTTGTTTAACACTTAAATGGTGTTGCACCACAAGGCTTTAATGGTGTAACAGCTAGACCGGCTGCAACTTTTGTGTCTGTCGAGGCAAAATCATTTGGTTCTCTTGTTTTTCAACTTTTTACCGAAAGAAAATTTAGGGCTGTTTTGATTATTAAATGATGATGTTACGGTATTTCTATTGTTCCCGAAAGGCTCATGGAGAGGTAGCAATTTTTAAATCGAGTATTTATGTTTAGCCGTTTGTTTTGTTTTGTTTTGTTTTGTTTTATGTTGTTTGGAAATGGCATTTTTCAGGTGCTCTGACAATTGCTCGATTAACAAGAAAATGGTCCAAGCCAGTACTGCAGAAGCGTTAAAAAAGCTCTTTCAAGGTGTGAGTGCACACATTCAAGCAAATGATGCGGATGAGTTGGAATATCGAGAAATTGCAAAGGAGGTTGGACGGAAAAAGTAAAATTGCAAGTCAATATACCTGATATGATGTATGCATGTAATGTGAATCGTTGTATTTTTATAATCAAATTGATGGACAGTGTAAACAATAGTACCAACATATTTTGTTAAAGGGCTCTGAAGCATTTTGTGATGACAACCATACCCTGTCCAGCGGCACATCCCCATATAGGCCATATAAGGGAGTACCCCCCCCCCCCGGGGCCTTGCGTCCAGTACGCCAACCACCACAACATCGCCACGCCTCTAGCCTATTCCAGGCCCTCAGATAGCAAAGGCGTCTCTTCTCAGCCACCTCGTTTTCGCCCTCGTTTTCTCAATTAACGCTTTCCCCTTCGCTTTGTCCACTATCTCGGAGCTGGAACAGTCTACCACCCCTCCGCTTATGCAGAGTATGGCAAGTGCATGCCTTTAAAATTAAAGTAAATCATGAGCCTCTTGATTTTTACGTGCTTTCTTTTGCATTTAAGATGACAAACAAACATAACCAAAACGAATAAATATGGCTTCCTGTAAAAAGGGATGCGAGGAAAACAGTTACCCGGGTCAACGCACACTTATATGTTTGACCGTTTATCATGGTGTGTAATCTTTAATTTCGATCCTGCGCATAATATTATCGTCAAATTCTGGGAACTGAACAAGAACTGGTTGAAAGTTCCCCGCAACAACTCTTTAAGAAACTGAATGACTTCCTTACTTATTTTCGACTGGGATAAAAAGTACGAAAAATGGAACAAAAGGGCTTGGCCCCAAACCCGAGGGGCTTTTTGGCTTTAACTGGGTTTTTGGATGGGGGTTTCGAAATTGAGATTTTGTTGTCTTTTAGCACTCAAAATTTTACCCCTATTTTAGAATAGCGATTTTCTGGCAGGTATTCTTTTAAATTTAGATCAACCAGGAATTAGAAATGAATGAAAAAGTCCCGGAGTATTTTTCAGTCCGGGCCATAGACAGTTTTGTCTATATGACTACGTCATCAAATATGGCGTCCGGGTACAATTCCCAAAATCCTAGACCGGTCCCAATTTTTAGCCCCGCATTTTTGCCTCTGATTGTTTTGTCCCTTGGGTCCCAATTCCCGTGAAAGAAGACCAACAGAGCTTCAAAGGCAGAACAACGTGACTGGTGTGGCGAAGAAATCAGTTGTTAAGGCGAGCGTCTATGTCTTGTTTGGGTGCGTTTGAAGACGTACCTGCTACCACAAAAATAGATATTTGAGGTAAGAAATATTTTTTTCAGTAAAAAATAAAAATACTACGTAAGACTTTGATAAATTTGCTACGAAGTTATTGCAAAAGAAGTCGAGTGCACGTTGGTTTTGTCCAAGTGCACGGCAGCGTCACTGGCACCTCCCTGCCACTTCAAACGTGAATACCCACTTCCTATCTGGGACATCATTCAAAAATCTTGAACTTTAGATAGAAGACGTGCATTTTGCAATTGCTTGAATGTGGTAGTTAGATCGAACATTTGACTTCGCGCTTCATCCCACCCACCCTCTGGCCCCTGATTATTTCCTGGGCGGGCTGTGGTTGTTGCAAGCTGCTGTGGCTCCAATTTTCGTGGGGGCTCTTATGTGTCCGCGAGAAAGCGCTGATAAATAGGTGGGGCGAAATTAAAGTGGCCACTCGAAAGAAAAGACGTTCTTGCAATGAAGAACGTATTAATCGACGTTGGCGGAATAATTGCAGTGCGCGATTCTTAGTTAAACGCCGACTAGGGGTCTGAGAAGGGGTGCCTTTTTTTAGGGTGAGGGTTAGGGTTGACTCTAACCCTAACCCCAACTGTTCAAGAAAAAAGATGCCCGCCTCCAACCCCGAGTCGGGGTTCAGTTTAACAGATACCCCAGTGCAATTTAGAAACTCAACACTAAGATATATTTTTAGCATGTTAATTGTGCCGCAATCAATCAAAGGTGATTTTAAACTACAAGGAAAAACCGCAAAACACAAAATAATTGTTACTAATTTGCTGTTCTTTCATGACAATAAACATTCTAGAAATAATTCTAGTGTAAATGTTTTCTTAGTTTTACTGTAACTGCCTTGAAGGTTTGCTTAGCCATTTCAGCCATGAACAAAGCAGAGTTTGCTGTCTGTCGAATCAAAGAAAGGCTTCCCGGGAATCAAGGGTTCGCGACAAAGGGAAGCGGATGTGTTGTCCATTGTGAGAAGCTAACATCTTCGTGAAATGCCATTATTTCATTGTAACTCCCAGTGTCGTGCTGTGTCGGGACGATTGTCTTCAGACAAGATCTTTTTGGCAGAATTTTTGAGCAAAGATAAACGAGGGCTGGAAACATTCGAGATGAAGCAAATGGGTGAAGTTTGCAAGGACGTCGTGGGTAGGCGATTGGATAAATTTGGTCGAGATCTTTATCTGACCTTTATATCAGTTGAGCCGCTGGACAAGCATGGATTTCTGAAGAAAATGGTCAAGAAAGGCAGTCTGCAAACCTTTCGACCCCTGGATTGCCTTAACTCTGCTCAAAATAAATCCGTGGAAGAGCTAACGGAAGGGTTGTATTGTCATGTTATTTCCGACCTATTTCTATTCAAGCAGTCGACCGTGAAGTGGCCATTTTCAACTCAGACCTTTAAACTTGTGTACAAGTTGGAGACCAAAGAGTTTAGCCTCCGGGACTCCGACGGATCAGCAAAAACTTTCAACCAGGAAACCCCTCCAATTGGTGCCGTGATATTCACGAACAAAGGTGAATTCGCTGGTGTTGTGAGGGACTTCTCGGACAATCGCGTCACAATTGCCTTCTTGCCAAAATCCCCGATATCAGGTAATCGTAACACTGGCTGTTTTAAGATATTAAGATTCTTAAACTTGAACGCTTCTTCTTCCTTTTATATTTTTTCTTTCTTCTTATTAATATGTTGTTTCAAACACCTTCGTCTTTTAATTACTTGTTTTGGAGTAAACTTGCGGATTCAAAATATTCATTACATGGTCAATATAAAGCTTACATGATAACGGCCTTGCTTGTGGTGGCCAATATACTTAAGAACTTTTCTGTCAATGATCTGAGTGCATAAATTAAAAACTCACTGCTGTCATAGGAAATACAGTGGAACCACGATTTAACGACGTGCCAAGGGACTGGGTAAATTGGCTTGTTATATCGAGGGTTCGTTATATCGGGGTTTACTATTACTGGGCTGAAAAATATCGTTCGCTATACCGGGGAAGTCGTTATACAGGCGTTCGTTAAATCGAGGTTCCACCGTACTTCAATGACAAGGGGTTGTAACAGGCATGTGGTACTAGGGATCAAAGGGGTAAGATGGAGCCTGTTTCAGGGCTCTCAGATAGTAGGTCATGATAGCGACGGCACGAAAATTAGAAAGGGAACGCGAAAATAAAACGCGCGGGATCTGGAGAAAAGGGGGCGGTGGCAATTCACCCTTTCGGCCACTATCTCGGGGCCTGGAACAGGCTAGGGGGGATGGGGATCATAGCCCCGGGATTAAAGATCACTTCAAATCACAAGTAATGGGATCGTCATCAACAGTTGTTTTACGGGATCAGAGGCTTCTGCACCTCACTTATCTTTCGATACATCTGATTGCGTTTGCTGTTTAATTTACCAGTCAAATCGAAGCTTCAACATCCACCCCCGGGGCAACCCCCCGGGCATTTGACTCTTTTGAAGATTGGCCTATTCAAATTCCCTCCCCTCGGGGCAAAAAGCTGTTCAAATGCCGCACCTATTACTTCTGAAATACCTCTCCTCAAAGACAAATTTCGTCTTCAATCAAACACTGTTCACACTTTTCAGAGAGAGATGTGCCATGATGACGCCTTTAGACTTCTTTTGAAGACCCTTTTGAGAGACTTATTCATTAAAAAAAGGGAAATTCTATCTTGTACATCCGTCAAACCTTGTAAAAATAGAAAAAAATCACAGGAGCATTACGCCAGAACAAGAGATAAATCCCGTTCAAATTCCACACCCTCCCAAGGCAACGTTCAAATTCCCCCCTTCCCGGGCACAATGCACAGTCAAATGCCCGGGGTATGCCCGGGGGTTGGATGTTTAAGCTTCAATTTGACCAGTACGTAATTTCAGTCTTCATTTAGCCTGTCAGGCACGTACGCATACACCCAACTGTTTCGACTTACTCTTACAGTACCGCCTACCGTGCAGCCATCAATCAATGATGATGATGATGATAAACTTTATTAATGTGTCAAGGCCACATAGCCTGGGAAAATCCCATACTAATTTGGGGACACAATTAATAGATATTAAAAATATGTAGAAAGAAAATTTATAATACTTAGAGCTATATAAAATATTTATGATAGTCAGATATTAAAAATATTTAAAAAGAGAATTTAAAATACTTAAAGCTATATAAAATAATGATGATGAGCAGATATTAAAAATATGTAAAAAGAGAATTAAAAATACTTAAAACTGTATAAAATAATTATGAGGAGCAGAGGGAACAGCCCTTGCAGCCATCATCTATGAGCAGACTAATATCGTATTTTATCGTATCAATCAATCAATAAACTTTATTTACCCTCGAATTTACAGTGTAGCACTCAAGTGCTAATATCTTCGAGCCAATATCTTCGAGCCATAAGATGTTTTTCATTTCTTTTTTGAATATTAAATAGTTTGAACACAGGAGTCAACGTAGTTCCACTGCTGAAGATGACTTCTGCTCAGGTTGTCCAAACATTAGTCAATATCACCACTTTTTTATATAGTTATAACTTTATTAACAAGCACGGGACATTACAATTGATGATATAAGAGAAGAAAAAAAATTTTTCAGTCAATGACACCGCGCAACGTAAGTTGTTTGAAGGACTGCGGTAACCTGGGAGATCTTACCACAAAACAAAACTACAGAAAGTAAATGTACTAAGTATTAAATATAAAACACTCGTGTACATGTAAGCGACGCAGTTTTCTCTGACAGCACCAGAAAACAAAATGCTCCCAAGCCAATATTTTGCATAGGTAGCGTAAAACGCACGTCAGTTAAGACAGAGAACTTAACAAATTAACCCACAGGATCAAAGATTTCATAGAAGACCAAATATCAAGTTGATGGTGGAATTAAGGATCAAAATTCTCGGTGATTTTGGGAGCGGAATTTTAAGAATAAGTTTTGGATCAGCGATGGAGAAATATACCTCGTTACTGCCCTGATAAAAACGTAAGATAGATGGAAAATCTGCATGTTCTGTTTGGGTGGCTGGGGCCCTGGGCACGATGCAGCGTAAACACTGTTTTTACGCGGCCTTACAGCAAGTTCTGTTGTCATTGTGGGACAGTTTTCTCGAAATTTGAAGGCAGTGTTTGTGTTGAAACTATTTGTTGTGTATGGAAATGGCATTTTTCAGGTCCGGCAGCGACAACTGCTCGATCGACAAGAAAATTGTCCAAGCCAGTACTGCGGAAACGTTAGAACGCTCTTTCAAGGTGTGAGTGCACACATTCAACCAAATGATGCGGATGAGTTGGAATAACGAGAAGTTGCAAAGGAGGTTGGATGGAAGAAATAGCTTGGCAAGTCAATATAATGTTGGATGAATGTATTTTATAATTAAAATGATGAACAAATTAAGTGATGTATAACGCAAACAGAAATCACAAACATGTCTTGTTTCATTAAGGGTCTCTCAAGCACTTTGTCCAAAATCTTCAAGACATCCAAGAAGTAGTGGTGGCAGTTTTGGACATTCACGGTAGCGACTACACAAAGTGCAGAAATTTCTGCGACGTGGAGATAAAATAAATTCGCATAAATTCGCTCATTTTCCAGGTTATTCCTTGTTAAAAGTTGGGTATATACTTTCTGAGTATTGTAAAAAATTGTTGTTGTTGTTGTTTTGCCGTCTGGCGAAAAAATAAAACCAGGTATTTTTTATTTGATTGGCTGTTCACTTTAACAAAACTAGGAACCTGTAACCGCTGTAACCGCAGGATTTCTGTGGTAATAATTCCAGTACCTCGACAGTACCCTAGAGTCTCTCATAGCGACCACCCACTGACCAAAAAGCCTGAGAAACCTGGCTGCGAGGTCGTGAAACCCATTTATAGACTTACTTTGAGAGAGACAATGAGAAGCAAAGTTTCTTGACTATTAAGGAAACAATACAACGCTATGCACAGACAACCTTGAATCACCGGAATAACTCCAATGGTGGGCTATTGTAAAATATCACCCTGAGCGGTACCAAATCACGGATTTTAACCGTTTAAAGGTATTCGGACAATTTTCCCAGTTACTTTTATATGGGAATCTCCACCTTGGCTCCGCTTGTGATAAGGTTATATATAAAATTAAAAAAAAAAAAACTCTCAATAAAGAAACAACAGTTTTCAATTTACAAAACATGTTTCGACATTCTCATGTCATCTTCAGTTGCAAATGAGCCTTAACGGTTGTACATTTGAATTTTCGTATTAAAGTACGGTACAAAATTACGCTTTAGAACTTACGTTTACAATTTGAACATGAAATACGCGGGAAACAAAAATAGCGCGCGCATAGTTACTTTAAGTGACTTAGGAACACACACACACACACACAAAATACTTCCAATAACAAGAATGATAAAATAAAAGACAAAAAAAAAATTAAAAGGAAAGAGATAACTCTAGATGCTTTAGCTGCTGATTAAGAGTAGGATTTTCCCACTTAATATGCATCGCCTCTTTGATCTTAATTTGGAATTTCAAGACGGCAGAATCTAAGATCGTGAAACATTCTGCAGTGCAAGAGTCATGGCAGGCCCTAGATGACTGCAGGTGCCTGTAAACATGTGAAGACTTGTCCGACAGGAGGTGCTCTCGAACAATGTGGCTGGCATTACAGTCAGCACACGAGAATTTATAAACAACACGCGAACGTAGACTCTGCGGTACTGAATCTTTCACGCTAAACATGTTTCTAAGTTTAAGCGTACTAAAGACTAACTTAACATCTAAATCAGCTTTACAATAACGTTTGAGTAGTTTTCTAAGCTTAGTGTGGGCGATTTTAGAAAACCGGCCAACATAAGGGAGTTTATAGAAGTGCGTTTCGCAGGAGTTAGGTGAGTCGATCTGCCCGTTTGAAGGATTCATTTTCTTAGAAACATAGCTGTGAATAATCTTGTCGATGACCCAAGACGGAAAACAGTTTTTCCGCAATATGACGATAAGCTTTTTAACGTCCAGATGAAAACCAACCCAGGAATTGTTGATCTTATAAACCCTGTCTACTAGTGTTCTGACTAATCCTAGTTTGTAATTCAAAGGGGCAAAGCTAAAATAATTAGATAGAAGACCAGTGAACGTCTTCTTGCGATATACACTAGTAACGATGGATGGATGACTGTTGTCTAACAAGATGTCTAAAAACGGTGATTTCTTATCGACTTCCCTTTCCATTGTGAAACGAATACTCGGGTGCCTGGCGTTGATATAATCAAAGAACATGAGCGCGTCTTCCTCGTTATTGAACAAACAAAAAGTGTCATCAACATAGCGTCTATAGAACAGAACTTGAGAAGACGAATAGTTGTCTAACCAGTTTTTTTCCCAATGTCCCATAAAGAGGTTTGCAAGGACTGGAGCAAGGGGGGAACCCATGGCAACCCCATCTATTTGATCATAAAACACACCTTTAAATAGGAAATGGGTCTCTGCTGTTGCGAATGAAAAAAGGGTTTTAAGGTCAGTGGGACTTATCTTTAGTCCAGGATTACCCTGATAAATGTATTTGATCGCCAGATCAACGCATTTATCAAGAGGTATACTAGTGAACAAACTCTCAACATCAAAAGAAACCATAAACTTCCCAGAGGTTGATAACTGGTTGATTTCCTGTACAAAAGAAAACGTGTCGCGGACGTTGTAGTCACGGGGGACATGAGGCTCTAAAAGATTGCAAAGGAATTTTGATAAATTGTAATTGTATGTACCTATTGAAGGTACTATGGGTCGAAATGGAGGTGTTGAATTAGGCTGCCGCGCCTTGTGCATTTTAGGAAGCCCATAGAACCTAGCTGGTTGAGAACCAACTGGATAAATACTATCATAGGTATTTTTATCTAAGTGACCCTTATTTTTAAGTGCTCCTAGAAAGCGTTGTAATTTGCCCTCCCTTTGTAATGTAGGATCGTTATCAATAGCCTTAAACTTAGAAGTGTCACTGATAATGCTAAAAATACCATGTTCGTAAGCGTTCCTGTCCATGATAACTACGCCATTTCCTTTGTCAGGCTTTAGTACCACAATGTCCTTGTTCTTTCTCAGTTCCTTTAATATCCTGAATTTAAGTCCGCTGCGGAAGGTTGGTGTGAAGAAACATACGAATAGGCAAGATAAGAAAGATCAGCGACCAGTTTTCCCTTTTGCTTCCTGTCGATTAGATTTCTGACCATGGTGCGATTAATCAGTTCAAAACAAGAAAACACATCCGTTCTGCTGATGGTGGGGGGACAAATAGAATGTGACAGACCGTGCAGCTAAAGCATCTAGAGTTATCTCTTTCCTTTTAATTATTTTTTTGTTGTCTTTTATTTTATCATTCTTGTTATTGGAAGTATTTTGTGTGTGTGTGTGTGTGTGTGTGTGTGTGTTCCTAAGTTACTTCAAGTAACTATGTGCGCGCTATTTTTGTTTCCCGCGTATTTCACATTCAAATTGTAAACGTAAGTTCTAAAGCGTAATTTTGTACCGTACTTTAATACGAAAATTCAAATGTACAACCGTTAAGGCTCATTTGCAACTGAAGATGACATGAGAATGTCGAAACATGTTTTGTAAATTGAAAACTGTTGTTTCTTTATTGAGAGTTATCGTCACTCTGCTGTCTTTACGTCCGTTTAAAAAAAATAAATATAAATAAATCCATGGCAATAACTGGCAGAAAGTTTCGCTGCAAGAAATTCACAATAATATGAACGGTTCTTGATGGTTGGAATTCACCTGGGCAGAGAAAAAGGACCATAAGCTGAAAACATGGGCTGAGAACACAATCCGAAGGGCTACTGGCTTTTAAAGTGTCTGGCATATCTGGGAGATGAAAAAGGCGTTTTGGGTTTGAATATTGTGATTTTAGTGTTCTTACCAACCTGCTTAGGTTTTTTTTCACTTAGGCAAAGATCTACTGGGGTTTTTGGACATAAAAAAGTCCACTGGTATTTTTGGGGGGAATAATGAAGGATTATGATGAAGATGATAAAATTATGGCTTCGCTGGTACTGTGGTATCCCCCTGCCACCTTTAAAGGTGAGTATAGTAGCCTCCTCCTTTCCAGCCCATAAACCACAAATGAAAATTTCAACTTCAGATGAGAGACGCACTCTTTTCCATTATGTAAGCGTAGTGATTACCACGAAAATTACTTCAAGGGAAGGCCATTGGAAGACAAATGCATTTTGGAAGCGCTCTTTGTATGCTCTTCTTCCCGCGCGTACCCTGGGGCATGGGCCCGGTTGTCCAACTCCAGGGGTACCCTGATTGCACTAAACCAGGATTAGTGTCAATTTTAATTCACTTATATAGCTTAACAACGTGGATTCCTGTAAATTATTTTCGCTTTGCAATTTGCCTTTGGCTGGTCTCTAATTGTGGCATGAAATTAGCACTGGAAACGTAAACACTTTCAACGAAGCGCAAGGGTCAGCAGAAGGGCAGGAACCGCGGCTATTTCTATCTGGCCGCGAAAGACTGGTAATAAGTAGGTGGAGTATTCTCGTAAAGATGGCTACCTCGAAAAAACGTTCCCTCAATGAGGAATTTATTTAACGTCGTGGTCTGAATAATTAACTGTCTTGAAAGTGTGGTTGGATTTTAGCCATGAACAAAGCAGAGTTTGCTGTATGTCGAATCAAAGAAAAGCTTCCCGGGAATCAAGGGTTCGCGACAAAGGGAAGTGGATGTGTTGTCCATTGTGAGAAGCTAACATCTTCGTGGGGTTGGAAATGCCATTATTTCATTGTAACTCCCAGTGTCGTGCTGTGTCGGGACGATTTGTCTTCAGACAAGATCTTTTTGGCAGAATTTTTGAGCAAAGATAAACGAGGGCTGGAAACATTCGAGATGAAGCAAATGGGTGAAGTTTGCAAGGACGCTGTTGGTCGGCGGTTGGATAATCTCGATCAAGATCTTTATTTGACCTTTATATCAGTTGAGCCGCTAGACAAGCGTGGATTTCTGAAGAAAATGGTCAAGAAAGGTAGTCTGCAAACCTTTCGGCCCCTTGATTGCTTTGACTCTGAAAATAAATCCGTGGAAGAGCTGACAGAAGGGTTGTACTGTCATGTCATTTCCAATCTATTTGGCGACCCAACCGCGAGCTCACCCTTCTCAACTCAAACTTTTAAACTTGTGTACGAGTTAGAGACAGGCGAGTTTAGCCTTCGAGACTTCGGCGGATCAGTGAAAACGTTTCACGAAGAAATCCCTCCAATTGGTGCAGTAATATTCACCAACAAAGGCGAATTCGCTGGTGTTTTGCGGAATTTTTCAGATAATTGCGTGACGGCAATCTTTTTGCCAGAATCATCTATAGCAGGTAATTATAAGCGTTGTTTAAGCGTTTTTTAAGAGTTTTATCTGCCATGATAAGATACTTAAACCTGAGCGTTTCTTTTTAACTGTAATGTTGCCAACTTCTTCCAATTTTAATGACTTGGTTTGGAGTAATCGTGCTGCTTCAAAATATGATCAATATAATCTCAATCGTGATGTCGGCCTTGCATTTTGTGGTCAATATTTTTAATCACTTTTCTGTCAATCATCTGAGTACATAAATTAAAACTTAATGGCCGTCCATTTAATGGCAATTGGCACTTTGGTCATTTTGAGCATACGAATATTGGAAAATTTTGAGAACCTTTGGGAAATGGGAAATTAATGTCTTAGTTGAGGAAAATTCTGTGTATACAGGTGTACATCTTTCGAATGTTCTGATTGGGTAACTTTGGGTCTTGTGTATGTAGCAAAGTAAACACATATTTTTATGGCTTGACAGCTATTTCTATTGTAATTGTGGTTTAGTGTTTACATAGCCTGATGCATAACCTCAAGCTTTTTATTGTGGTTCTGTTTGTGGGGTCAAGCAAACCTTCACATTCTTACTGTAGTATTTGCATCAGCCAATGTAAATACTGATAAATATGCATACATATTTTGTTTCAAATTAAATGTAGGTTGGTTGTCATTTAGTTATTTAATTAAATGTTGGTTGTTTCATTTAGTTATTGTGCGATTGTTTTGTTGTTATTATTTCAGTTTTCCCCTTTAGGTAATTTTTTTCTGGTTAACACTACAAGGAGTCTTTTTGATAAGCTAGTAGCAGGGATTATTTTCTGTGATATTCCCCCAAAGTTGTGGACAATTTCAAAGCACCAAGGATGATATAAATTTGGCTACAACTTAAATTTGGTAAAACTAAAGCTAAACTAATTAACTGGTACATCAAGGTAAACCCATGAGGTTTCTTCTTTGCCAAAACTTTTCAACCATCTCTAGGTTAAGAACTTCGTTAATGGAAATTGTATTTATTTTCTTGACCTTGTATTATGCTAATTTTGTGTTGATTTCTGACATGCACTTTGCATTGCCTGTCAAATCCAATGTTTTTTGTTTTGAGACTTCTAATTTTAAGTTTATTTTTTATGTGAGATGTTTTACAGTGCAACGAATTCAACTGGGGCCACCCGAAGTTTTTCTGCCAATCACAAGGCGAGTTCAGAACAAAAGAATCAGGTTGTGGTTCTTTCAGACCAAACACAATGGGGGTAAAATTTAAGTAGTTTGAGTGGGATCAATGACAAGGCAAACAAATGAAAAGGGAAAAAAATACTGAATGTCAGTCGGTTATTTTGAAGACTGCAAGAAACGAAGCACAAAATATATTTACCGGATGACGGCCTGGATTGAAGACGAAATGGACTCAGCGCAAATATATTTACCAAATGCTGAAGACAAAATGGGCTAAACACAAATGTTTACCAAATGATGGCCGGGAATGTTGAGGATGAAATGGATTCAGTGCAATTATGTTTTACTGGAGACAGCGGGAAGTCGAAATGGGCTGACAAATGCACATGTTTACCGAATGACAGCCGTGTCCACAACAAAATATTGTGACTTCGGTCATAACACAAGAGAGTTGAGAGAAGCTATAATTAAACCGTAAGGCGGAGAAAAATTCTGTTCGAATATATGGCACAGGTTGAAAACTTATTAGCCTTGAAATATTTTTGCTGATCAAGAAACTGCGTTTTGTCGACTGTCAACATGTTGTGACAGTCCAGTGATTTCCAATTAGTGGGTCACGGAAGTCTTGCGTAGAAATCTTGGTCTTCGAGATATTTATTTTATTTTGTCCCTCTTTTTGTCCCCGTCATTCAGAAGTATTTTCACGTTGAGTCTCTTTCGTCCTCAACATTCTCGGCTTTCATTCAGCAAAACGCATTTGTGTCAAGTTTGTTTCATATTCAAACTTCTCGCCCATCATGCGGTAAGACATATTTTGCACTGAGACCGTTTTGTCTTCAAAATTACCGGCCGCCAGTCGGCAAATAATTGTTTCTCTTGCCGTTTGCTTGTCTCGCCGTTGACCAAAACAAATGTCATTTTGCCATCAAAACAAGCGTTGAAGTGCACATTCGCGTAGCCCTTCGCATCGATTCCTGCTCAAACCAGAAGTAAAATTTCACCCTTATCGTGATTGGTCCAAAAGCAACCGCAACCCCGATTCTTTTGTTCTAAACTCGCCTTGTGATTGGCAGAAAAACATTGGGTGGCCCCAGTTGAATTGGTTGTACTGTAACAAAAGTGCTCTGTTTTGTTCGGAAAATGGCCATTTTATGGAAGTCTAGAGCTATTTTATTTGTGTATGTTATGGTGTAGTTTGCAGTCCTGTCAAATGTGCTGACAGCTTGCACTTTTGCCACCTGCAGCCAATTATTTGCTGCTTGCTTCACGTTAGACCACCCCAGCAACCTCCGAGCCTTTTAAGCCCCACTAGTGACAAGCACCTAATTTATCTTAACCCTTTTACACCCAAGAGTGCCCAAAATGAGAATTCAAGACAAGTCCCAAATTTCATTTTGTAAAACATTTAATGTAAATAGTACCATGTGAAAGTACTGCAAAAGGGGTTTCATTTGAATGGTCACACTATATGATTCCATCCACAGGCTCAAAAGTTAGAACCATTTTAAATGTCTCCATGGCTGACTCTGGGAGTGAAAGGGTTAACAATATCACTACTCAGTCAAACATGGTGGTCGTGACAATAAAGGAAATGATCACCAGAAGTTGTCTTCTTCCAACTGGTACCATAAGTAATAAATGGAATACAGTGCGGAGAATATGCATACTGATATTGGGCTTAAGGGCTAACAGGCAGGAAGAACCTGCCCTTACTTCTGGTAAATACATCTTATTCGATGGTTTAACATATAATATGCATGGATATTTTGTGAGTTGTGTTGTATTTTTCTGAGCCCCGAAGGGGCGAGGAAAAATGCAAGCAATGAGCAAAATTTCCAGGCGTATTATATGTTAAACCTTCGAATAAGAGATTTATTATTCCACTTGGAAAAATCACATTAAAATTTGGTTTTTTGAGTCCTTCGGCCAGAAAATCTGTGAAACCTGGATTTTGCAGTGCAGTACACAATTTTACTGTGTAATACCGTGGCATATTTTGCGCGTTCTCTTGACCTTATAAGGTAAAATGGCGCAAGAGTGGAATAATAATATAATATATTGTCTGCTACTACAAATCATTTTGATAAAGCTAAGAACTTTTGAGAAAAGGCCAATCATAGATATCGTGAAAGATGTTATTCATCTTGATTTGGAATGATAGCACAGTAAATCATTTGTCTCAGGAGTAGACACGCTGATGTGGGTCACAATGTTTTGACTGCTATACTGCTGGTCTTTAGTGGTGTCAGACCTCTGATGGAATGGCGTCTAGTGAGAACAACAAGGATCAAAATATACCAGTCACCAACAACCATGGTGCTTCTAACCTTATTGTAACTTGCAGCCAGTCGACACAATCACTTGATGAAGACTAGCAGTAAAGCAGTGGAAACATCCAGTCATGATCCAAATCGTGACACAACCGATTAACTATGCTGTCATTATCAGTTGATCATAGACATCAATAAAAAAATAACACATTTTCAGAATGTGTTATTCCAGAAAAAAATCCATACTCTCCCACGGAGGGTGTTTTTTGGTTTGAACTCCCACCCCTCTGGAAATTCCAGTTTAGGCTTATACATTCCTTTAAAAAATGTGGCCTTTGAGTCCCCCTTCCCCTCAGAATTTCCAATGACCCTATGTGGGAGGGGTATGGATATTTTCTGGAACCACACAATGCAGGAGGGTGGTGGGGGATATTTTTTTGAAACTACATCAGTCTGGTATTTATAAGTCATATCACACAGAAGTTTTCTTCAAGTAGTGCAAAGAGTATAGAGTTGATTTAATAAACTTGCCACTCTTTGAGCCAATTAGAGGTGAAAAGAATGGTTGTGACTTGCATGCATGCATTTTTTAAGTACTTAACATCTAATTGCTTGAAGTAATTACATTACTCTGTTACATGAAGTTCTAATTGGTTACTTGTGGTGTTAATACACTAAATTTAAAAAACCTCTGTCACAGTGAATAAGTAAATTCATTTTTCTGGAGCTAAAAAAAGTTAATTATTATTTTTCAGAAAATGGTCAAGGAGAAGACATATCAGTGTCAAAAACTGGAGGTGAAGCACATGCCAGAAAGGATGAATCCTCCACAGAGCCAGAAATTAACTTGGGACAGGAAAACCATAGTATTTCTGACACCATCTCTGATAGCAAGTCAACTGATGATACCAGCAAAGTTGAAACAGTTTCTGATGATCCTACTATACATCAAAATAACACTCTGCAATCTTCAGGACATATCCCTGCAGATTCTGATTCCACAAACATTGTACCATCTGAAGCTCTTCTTAGCAAGGATGAAAATTCTGACAGTGTTAATAGGGATGTTAGAGAAGACGAAAGTAGTAAAACAGATGTTATACAAGATGGCAGCAATGCAGTTCAGCAATTCCAAGAATGTCCAGATCATCTTATTCCTGGTGTTCGAACTGAGAAGGTTGAAACTGAAAATCCTCTGATGTCTGTGGACTACACTTCTCATGGCGAGACTAACTTTGAAAAATGTGAAGAAGAAGGGGGATCAGAATTTCCTGATAAGACAGAGGAAAGTTCTCATGAATTAAATGTACATTTAGGTCAGGGAAAAGAAGAGGGGTCTGTCAAGGATGAGGAAAGTCCTGGCGAGGCAAAAAGGGAGCCTGAGGAGAGAGAAGAAGGAGCCTTTGAGGAAGGTGGACATGCTTATGAAAGCAGTGAAGGACCTGGTGAAATAAAAAGTCTGGGTGGGCCAGAAGATCGGCCTATTGAGGCAGAAGGAGAAGCTGGCCTGATGGAAGGAGGTCCAGGTGAGATGGAGGAAGGTCCTGTTGTAGAAGGAGAGGGTACTCGTAGTGCAGAAGAAGATCCTTTTGAAGTGGAAGGGGGTACAGCTGGGGGTCCAAATGTAGGAGGAGAAGGTTCTTTTAATGGAGAGGAAGGTCTAAGTGCAGTGGAGGGAGCCTCAGATGAGGTGGAGGGAGTCTCAGCCAGGGTGGAGGGCCTAGAGGATGGTGATATAGGAAGAGAACGTGCTTTCAGTGGAGAGGAAGGTCCAAATGTAGTGGAGGGAGCCCCAGATGAGGTGGAGAGAGGCCCAGCTAGGGTGGAGGATCTGAGAGATGGTGATGTAGGAGGAGAAGGACCTTCTAGTGCAAAAGAAGGTCTAGGTGAGATAGAAGGAGGCACTGATGTAGTAAGGGAAGGTGTTTACAGTGCAGAAGAAGGGCCATGTAAAGAGGACGAAAGCCCAGTTGAGGTAGAAGGTTCCTACAAGACAGTAAGTGGTGATGAAAGTGAAACCATTGGGCTGAACTCAGAGACAGAGACAGAAGTTAAAGCAGCGGGTGATGCCGATTCAGTGACAAAAATGAGACAGACTATCACAAGGCATGACAGCAGTTTAACAACTGTTATTCAAGGTACAATGCTTTCATGGTTGTTGTTGTTGTTGTTGTTGTTGTTTTCATTATTATTATTATTATTATTATTTTTTGATGTTTTGCAAAATTTGGAACTACTGAATGTAGTTTCTTGTGCTATAACTTGACACTAAATACATTATCAAGGAAGATTTGCAAGAGCAAAACTGTCTTCACAGATGGCTAAAACAGCTGCATGCTTGACTTTGTCTTTTCTGAGAGGGCTCAGATCATTTGTCGTCGGGGATCACGGAGTGAACAAACCCTGTTTAAGGAATTACTGACACAGTTCTTCCGATCAGATCTGCTATAATTGTGACTCAAAAATGTTCATCAAATAATTCAGGACCACAGATAAGAGGATTTCTTTAGGACTTTGAGGTCCAGTTAATCTGGGTTTGAGTGTACTCTGAAAACATCATAAGGATTGACTTTGTACCTGTCAAAATAATTTCCTGCTTGGAATTACCATAAAATGCATGTGGGCTAATTGGGTTTGGTTGCACCATGGGAGGGGAGGGTGAGTGGATGGAAGTCCAGGAGTGTTGTTTATTTTTAGAGAGGGGAAACTTTAGGCAAACTGAACTTTTAACTGCCACTGCATGCTAGAAAGCAAAATGGGGTTTATTTAGTGAAATGCATGATCAATCTGTTTCATTAGTAGTAAGTGACTACCTTTAAAGGTGTGCTTCCACTCACTGATACTTGAACCACATAATTATAATGAAGTCAAATATGAAGTACAATGTATTTATTTGTTTCTAGTGGGTGAGGCTTTTGCACAGATGGAAATCACTGAAAACAAAGAACAAACACAACATGGTAACCCAGAAAATGTGCCAGCAGAAAATCAGGGCATGAAAGGAAAAGAACAATCAGACATTGAGGAACCATTGAATGCAAGTTTACCTGATAACGAAGAACCCAGCATAGATAACTCCATGGTTGAACAAGAAAATGTCATTTCCAACAGTACTGATGTGTGTACATATACAGACAGTGAACTAACAGAACTGGATGGCACAAAGCCAGATGTTTCAAGTGAAAAAGATTTTGTCCATGTTGCCATGGAAACCAGTGAAGAGCTTTCGCAAGGTGATGAATTGTCTCTGGTTTCCCAGGAAGACCAGGAAGTATCCGATGTCTCTGAAAAGACAGTTAATATCTTATGCGACAAGTGTGACATTTCTATTTGTATTACTCCTCCTCTTGAGGATGTCATTGAAACTAATGCTATTAAAGATGATGGCAGTTTAGAAGAATACCAGTATAATGATGGAGATTTAGCTGAGAACACTTCTCAAAAAGATTCTTCATTTATAGATTCACCAGACTCAGAAACAACTGTTGGTGAAGACACAAAAGACCTGCAAACAAATGATAAAGTTGAAATTAAAGTCAATGAACAAGAAAATGGTGTTGACGTTGCTTTGACTTTGGAGAAAACAGAGGCTGAAGACAACATAGCAGTTGCATGTAATGAGGTTAAAGAATTTGATGAACATCCCGAAACAGATGTTGTCTTTGATACTGTTTCTGTAGAACAGTATTCTCTGAAGATGAATGGTAACCAGACAGGTGAAGATGAAGAGGCTGTTGTAACACAGAGAGAATTTGTGCAAATGGATGAAAATGGGATTGTTGCAGCTGACCTACGTGAAAATCTTGATCATAAAAAGATTGTTTCATCTGAAGAAAAGACTGCAGAATATAATGAAGACCTGGCAATGAGCAGAACACATGCTGAGGACAATTCCACTGAAAATTCTAACTCTACAAATGATAATGTCTCAGAGAAGATAATTGGACAGGAATTAGTTACTGTTGCAGACCCTGTTGCTGATTCTGTGCAGAATGGGGATGTAAATGACCAAGTTCAACTCCAAGAGCCGTCACCAAGTGACAGTATTGTTCTGCAGAGAGTCGATGCAGGTATCAATGATAAATCACATTGTCAGCCATTTTCCTACTACTTGAATTGACTGGACTGGACTTGACCTTACTCTTTGATATTCAAACTTTGGTAAACTTTAAACACCCAAACTTTTAACCTCCAAGCAACTAAAGATAAAAGTACTATACGTGTCAGTATGTCGATGATAAATATCTCTCCCCTTCAAGTCTTGCAGAATAGTATATTCTTTTGATGAAAAGCTTTCCCAGTGGAGTTTGAGGATATTTCGGTGTATAGATTGGTAACCTCTGGAATGTATCATAGAGGAAAATTATTGTAGGTGGCAAATCATGTTTGAAAAATCCGTGTCTGGATAAAGCAATGAAATTGGCTGTTAAAAATCCTGTGTTGTGTTAACCTTTACTTTACTGACTTAATATTTCTTACAATTGTTTGTTTCAGATGCCCTCCTTACTGAGACTGTGACCAATAACCCTCATATCCTGGGGGATCTAGGAACGTGCCTGGACACAGAGTACCAGTATGGGAGGGTGCCCTGCTGGAGAGATCTGGCTGAACTGCTTGCTATACCCCCAGAGGTGTATGAACATTGTGGTCACTTCTCAGCGACAAGTCCTACTGAAGATTTGTTTGTGTTTCTGGCGGCAACAAAACCTCAGCTAACAATTCAAGATATTAAAGAGGCCCTCAGAGAAATTGACAGAGTTGATGTAGCTCAGTTACTTGACAGGAAAATTGCAGGTTTGTGAGAAAATTAATCTGTGGCTAAATAAATGCCATTTATTAAATTTCTCAATCTTGGTTAGTGAATATTTAGCTTTTTTATTGGCTCACACACTCAGCTTATCAGTGAATAACAAGAGCCTTTTGCCTTATATGGAAATTGCCAGCCTTGTCAAGTGCCATGGGGTTAAAAAATTTTCACCAAAGCACAAATGTTTTGTCCAAAAATAAAGGCAATGCTTCCGAAGTTGAGGTTTAACAAAACAATAATTATTCCACTCACTAACATAAATAATAATGATAAAAGGATTTCTGTATCCATAGGCTCATGGCACTTTACAATGGAAGAATTTAAACAGAATTTAGAAATTTTCATCAAAACCCCACAACACCTGTGTGGCCCCTGAGAGAGAGTTTTTTTTTTGCATGTTAATTATTTATGAAAATGTTGTTTTTCATTGTGGACCAGCTCAGCCATAAACCAATTTTTTGGTTATTCATCAGGTGGTATTATCAGTGAAGAAAGCGTTGTCGCCAGTCTCGTCGAAAGAGATGATACTGACATTCTTGCCAGGATTGCACTGAAACTTGATAAAAGAAAGACGCACAATTGGAAACATCTAGCACTACAACTACATGTACCACACCGTGTGTTAAGGAACTTTGGTTCACATCAGCAGCATAATTCATCCTTGATGTTGTTGAAGTATATTCCGATATTTGACCCGGAGTTGACGCTAGATCACTTGAAACGTTCCTTAGCTTCAATTGGCAGACAAGATGCCATGATACTATTGGACAAAGCTGGAATCCCTGGTATTATTCCATTACATTTTTCCTTGTTTATTATACATTGTGGTCATGGGGTTGACTAAGGTTTCAGCTAGAATGGTGTCAAGGCATCCTATGGATGCCCATATTTGTATAAATTCTTTTAAAATTCACTTAATATAATAATCTCTTTTAAAATTGCAAAAAAGGAAAAAACACATGTCCCTCGGTCACCCAATTTTTATTTTCTGGCTTTAAGCCTGGGGTTGGAGGGGGGGGGGGAGCTTTACATGTATTTCCAATCTGAAGGCTCTAAATATCCAAGAACCTGGCCATAGCAACAGATGCGAACTAGAATGTCGGTTTTTCTGATCAAATTCTCAGAAGTGGAGCCTTTAGATAATAATAATAATATTACACTCAAGCGAAGAAAACCGTGAACACTGAAAATATTTCTGGAATGTTTATTGTGTTTTGACCAATCACATGTGAGACCTTGTAACCGCAGAAAACAAGTGGGTTTCTCAGTCACGGAATCGAGTTGGTTCTCCATTTGTTTTGAAAGACCTTCATCTTAACTTACAAGAATTTAAATTGTTATTTCTTTTTATCTGAGAGCAATATGCGCTACGGGAGCGTAAAATGTGTGAGTGGTCTTTGGCTTGTTGCGGCTGCATCGTAGCAACGACCGCGGACTGTCAAAAGCGGCGTTCGTTATATTCTTCAACAGCCTGGTGTAAATATGTCATTTTCAAAATGTGCAACTACACGTTATAAAATATGATGCAAGCCCAGCTCGAAGGCACGGATGATTCGGCCTAAATAAATCGAGTCAGCTGTGCTGTCAATGGGCGAATTTAGACAGAGAATATTGCAGTTTTTACTTCAAGGTGAAATATTAAACTGCCGCTTGAGTTGGTTTTATTTGAAATGTCGGAAACACTGATCGTTGCGTCGGTTTGTCGAAAAATTTTGTAAGGCAAAAGCGCTCAACCCTATTTTCACTTGCGTAGTGTGTGGGGCTCTCAGATAGAAAGGAATAGCACTTCCAATTTCTGTAAGATAAACTGGTGAAGATTAAACCTTGTCTTGTCGTCTTTGGAAACAACTTGATTCCGTGACTGAGAACCGATTCGTTTTCTGCGGTTACAAGGTCTCGCATGTGATTGGTCAAAACACACATTCCAGGAATATTTTCAGTGTTCACGGTTTTCTTAATTTGAGTGTAATATAATAATAATAATAATATGTAGTACTTATATACATGTAGTGCAAATTAACACGTAAATATGATCAAATGCACTTTACAAATATAAATATATATGTATCAATACAAGATATTAAAATGAAAACAATAAAAAAAAAAAAAATAGAAAAATTACAATAACAATTACAATATTAAAAAATGATAAAAATTAATATTACCGATAATCTAATCTTGATAAGAACTACTAAAACATTAAAACAAACTAGTGATGTAATCCTGCATTAAAAGCAATTCTATTTTATAGATGAGAAATATGGGTCAACATTATTTTAACACTCAAATACACATCTTTACATGAAAACCTCATAATTTTCTTAAAATCATTAGAACCTTTTACTAAAATTGTTCTTGCACCCAGTCAATCAATTAACCTTTCTTGTGTATGGCTGCAGCACATAAAGGTTTGGAACTATCAACTGAGTTGATAAGGTAAATTAAAAAGTTGATGTTTCAAGTGTTAGTCCTTCATTGGTCAGGAGTGAATCTTGTGCACATACTAAGGCCAACCTCTAGGACTGTAAGGTGTTGTTTTATTTGACCTCTGTCCCACCCTTATTAATTCTGAAAATGCCTTTATGACTGTGTACTTGTTTCTATGTGAAGGAGACGAACCTGTCAAAGACATCCTTGATGATTCGGAGCTGCTTGATCAAATAACTGACCTGCTGAATGAAGACCCACCAGCACCACACTGGCGGCACCTGGCAAAGGAGCTCAAAATTCCTCAGGAAAAATGCAAGATCTTTGAACCCACAGAAGATAAGAACAGTCCAACTAAACTGCTGTTTAAAAGTATTGAGAACTGTGAGCCAGATTTGACATTTGAGGAACTTGTTCTGGCACTTGTGGCTATGAAAAGGCAAGATGTCCTGGATGTTCTTCAGAAATATTTTTCAAGTAAGTTAACATTATTTTGTTCTTGCATACTTAACTCCACAAATGTTTTGTTTTAATCCGTGAGGGTACATTTTTAATAACAAAGTTACTTTGCAAGAGTATGGAGAAACTTGCAGTTATTACTGTACAGTTCACTAACAAGCAGCTACATGAGTTTCTGTCATTACTGAAGGGTTTGGCTTCAAGTCTGTTGTTTTTTTGGCTTTTCAGTGTCTTTCTTGAAAATGTTTGACAGATGTCATTTAGTCAGTGGTGGATGTAGACTTTTGTATGAGGTGTGAGCCCAGAGTAACTAATGAAGGGTGTAAGGGGGTGTAATAAAAACTCTACAGGACTGGAAATCAACTTATTTTCTTGTTAGTTTGTGGCAATACATGTGGCTTTGTTTAGAAACCCTCTCGTACCATTAATTTTTGTGCCAAAAACTTGCCAATCAAAAGCTGCATGATTGTGTCCTTGGCACCTCACTTCTTTTTGTCTTACAGTTTGTCATGTGACTGATCACATGTTCATGAACACAAGCTTAGTCAAAGCCTGACAGAATGTCTTGAAATCTAGCATGTCAGTTACTGCCTGAAATTTGTTGTTGTAGATTATTTTTTCTGACATCTTGTTGTAGTAAGCTTTGTCTACTCCAACCGAAGAAGTTTTGACAGTTAGTGGTTGCTTCTGTGTCCACAGTTAATCTCAAAGCATTTGTTTATTCAGTGAGTTGCACTCAGTCTTTCATGGTGACTTTCATGTTGGACTCCTTTGTTTCTTGCTTCATCTGTTATTGTACAATTAAGATGTTGCATTATTTTTTATTAGGTGATGACATTGATCAGATATTGGAAGAAAACAATCTTCTTGCACCTGCAGCTGAGGACCAACCAGATGAGAAAAAAGTAACCACTGATTAATATTAATTCTTCTATCTATAAGAGAAGTAAAATGTAGCAAAGCAATATAATGTAAAGCACGGAACTAAACTTCAGTAAGATTTGTACAATGCTATTTTGAAAATGCACTTGATATAATTTATCTTAGTAAAATAATTCAGCAAATCCACTTCCTCCCAAGGAGGAAATATTAGGTGTTCACAGTTGTCTTTGGCCACTTTGAAATCTGTTAAAGGAGACGGTATCCCATCTAATGTATCGTGTTTTCCTAAATATGGTCAGAATCTTGCTGTTAGCTTGCCTTGTTCTGTCTTGAAATAGGAAGAAAAAATCGATAAGATTGAGTAAAGTGGGGAATTGTAGACTTGAGAGAAATATTGAGTTAAAAAGCTGAAGGTTCCAGCAGTACCGCGTTTTCGAAACCAAGTCTAACAAACTGCAATCGGCTTCCTTCCTTGTAATCCTTTACTTTGTCCCCAAACCACCAAATGTTCTGTTTTGATCTTTAGAATCACTTTATCCAATTAAGCTATATATTTGGTGAAAACTGGCAATATAACCCAGGGTTTCACTAAGGGTTTGAGCAGGAAGGCAACTGGGTTTCACAGGTGGGCAACATTTTTTAAATTAACCTTCTTTATAAGAAACAATTTCCTTGAGATGCTCACAACAATCGGGCAAAATCATATTCACAGCTGGTCAGTTTGTCCGATGCCTAGCCCTTGATGAAACCCCTGATAGCAAGGAGACTAGTAGCCTGCGAACGAAGACGTATTTCCGGCTGTCGTTTCTCTCCGTGAGAAACGACAGCCGGAAATACGTCTGCGTTCGCAGGCTAGGAGATTAGGAAAGCAAAATTTCGATGTTATGGTTGGATATCCTGTTTCTTTATTAAAACAAACAGTAAAATATTTAGTTAATTCTATGTTTAACGAGTGTGAATTGCTGGCAACCCTGGACAAAAATTGGGTGCATGAGGATAAACTGAACCTTAGGTGTGGTCACAGGGCAACCAACTCCTCAAGTCCCAATTTGTACTCTTTGTTTTTGCTTTGTACTTGAATGCCTCCTTTCCCTTCCGCGCCATTGAAGGTCAAAGGGAAATTGCATTATAATGTATCAAATTAGCTGAAGTTGTAGATACGTAAAGAGGCTTGAATAGCTGAACATGTAATTTTCCTTTAGTTTCAAGGCAAACATACAAACGAAAGATTTAAATAATTATTTTTCTTGTAGAATAGGATTACTTATTTATAAAATTCATGCATATTTAGTATGTCAATTTATGCTGTGTCTGGTACGTTATGCTTCACTACTGTGGCAAACTTAAATAATTTATTTGCATACATCATAACACGTTAGAATTATGATATCAAACGACTAATAATCCGGGGGGGTACTCAACAAAGTTTTATACGGGGAGGCTCCGCCTCGAGGTCCAACCCCTTACCCTTTTATATACCATTTTCGACCGAAAACGTAGCCCTTTCATATACCTTCCATTGAAAAATGGTACCCCTTTCACATACCTACTTATACTGCATCCCTTTTCTTAACCCTTGGAATGCAGTTTATGGCAGAAGGATATTAGGGGAGAACAGTATTACCGGAAGAGATGTTAACCAAAAATCAGTTTTGCTATCTACTCAAACTATTTTAATAAAAGGCCCTTTTAAATACCTAAATGACAGATTTCCCTACCCTTTCATATACTTCAGCTCGTGAAATCCCTACCCTTTCATATACCTGAAGCATGAAAAGGGTAACCCTTTCGTGTGGAGCCTCCCCGTATAGGCCATTATAGGGAGTGCCCCCCCCCCCCCGGGCTAATAATGCCCTGTCATTTTCCAAAGGGCCTGGTGCTTTTAATGCCAATTTATTCAAATTGTGTGATAAATTTCTGTAAAATTATGTACATGATGCAAGTTTATGTAAAATAATGTGTAAATGCATAGGAATTTTTCCTTTCATTGGTCTGGCCTAGCTAGATTCGAACACCGAGAGTGTCTATGCTGATGATTGCTGGAATTGTGGTCTGGCTTGTTCTGGTTCATTTGTACATGGGTCGGGTGGGTAGGGGAAGTTTTGAACGGACTGGCACTGGCTGTTATTTCTGCATTCATGTGCTGACATCTCGTGTGTGTTTCTCCGAAGTCCGAAAACGTTTCGGCCCCGAAAAGCTGTTTGTAAAAATATGAACCTCTCATTCTACGAAGCTGGTATTTTGACATGTGTTTGAGATAAGAAGTGTTTAACTTATAGCAAAGTATCATGTTTAGGAACGTCTTTGTTTGCAAGGCTTAGTGAAGGTTATTATGCTTGAAATCGGCTTTCGGGAAACACGCCTGATGTCCTGCACAGTAAAGAGCATTTGAACAGACCTACAGATTTTACACTACCGCAAGACTCAGGAAAGGTTTATGTACAAACTAACAAATTAACAACAACAGCATTCATGATTTGGGTTCCAGAAGGAAATAAAAGAAGCTCTGAGCAATTTTGTTATTTTGTGTTTTTGTTTTTGTTTTTTTGAGAAGGTTGACTATACGGTATTTTTTTTTCAGGCTTAGCCCGCTCGAGTAAAAAGAAGATTTGGATTTATCAACCACCGTCAAGACATTCTAAAGCTCACGCTCCCAGCGTCAACCCCTTCGTCGGAACTCCGACGAAAGCCAACACCCAAAATGTCAGCTTTTGATTTACTATCAAAATCACTAGAGTGGTAAAAACGCCGTTGGGAATTTGAACTGGCGGCGGCTAGATTCTCATCACGTGGTTTAAAAGAAAATGTCTCGTGATCACAATGAGAAGCACCACGTGAGGTAAAGCTCTGCACCATCTGCTTCCATTCCTTCGGAGTCGCTTCCATCGTTTCTAACGAAAAACGACTAAAACATGAATCCGGATTTCCAACTGAAAGTGCATTTCAATGCTGGTGGAGTTCAGACGGTACAAAAACGTTTTCTTGACTGAAGTTTTCTTACAAAAGCAAAGTTAATGAGTACTTTGCAAAAGAGCTTTCCGATCGGCAGGTCTCACACGAATCACATGACAAATTTTTAGACCATGCGACCCAATAATTTTAAAGCCACGTGATAAGAATTTAGCCGCCGCCAAATCAAATTCCCAACGGCCGTTTTACCACTCTAGTGATTTTGATAGTATTTTTATCCTGATCAATTTCCGTTGTAAACTAGCTGTTAAATCCAAATTTCCATGTTTCAATCACTTCCCCACCGACGCAGTACCACAGTGTCTTTAAAAACTAATCCCTTTATTCGGGGCAAAAGACGTTCTGCATAGCACCATGGCTCATACCAACATACATACATTAACTTTATTTAGCAACGGTAGGTGTTTCTTGTGTTCCAACACATGGGTCTCCGGAGCTCCAAGTTGCTACAAGTCGAGAAAAGCTTTAACTCCTTTACCTCCCCTCTCCCAAAACCGACCTGCTTGAGGAAATTGACAGAGTAAGTGATATCGATAATATCTCTTGAAATATCACTGTTGCTGAATTGTTCCAAGATCGTACAAAGAAACATCAAAATGGAAAGATTGTGGGAAGAATACGAGTTGCAGTTACGAGTTGCTAGTTGCTAGTTACGGTTTGCTAGTTGCGAGTTGCTCTTGAGAAGTGTCTTGATTCTACGGGACTGTAATCCATGAATGAATGCTGTGGTACAATCGCGAGCCCAAAACATTTGATAATTACACTCCCAGGTAGTATACTTTTTGGCGCATATCTCTCTTTTTTTCGCTCTTTTTTATGGCTGGCTTGTGGCATAAACAGTCTGAAACGAAAGAAGCAATTTTACGATGATGACTCTACTTCCACTAACCTGAACCTAGCTGACGCTAGTCGATGCTGGACATACAGGGCGGCAAGACAGTTTATAACAAGATAGGTTCATACATTTGCCTACACAGTGAAACCTCGAATATCCCGATTTTTCGATTATCCGGAGTCACAGCTGTTAATGCTTTGAGAGAAAAAAAAAAGGGCTCTGCTTACTCCATGTTTTCCAGTGGGAATTGATTGAGAGCACTGATCAACATCCTCGGAGATGGAACGGGCGAAAAAAAATGGCAGTCAAAGAAAAGTTTTTGTTTTCCCTTGACTTTTTGTCGCCCACTGTTTTTTTTTTCCCGGCCGTTCCGACTTTCCCTCGCCCCGGTATCGCTAGTGACGGAGTTTTCTCTTTTGCAATGAATTTATTTGTAGGCTTTGGTGCTTCGATGCCCGAAAATGAGCTAAGAAAGGGTTACCTTTAATGCTTTTATGATGTACTCCTAAAACATTTTGCACTATACTAAAAAAAAGCGATACAAAAAAATTCCTTTACCGTCACATCATTCACCTGTGGCACGACAATTAACCCGCTCGATTTTAGGCTTGGTACCCACTAGCGACATAACGATCATAAACACAATCATAATCGAAATCATAAACATAAGCTTCTTCCAGTGGGAACAGGTATCTTAAGGGCGACATACTAATACTAATAATAATAATAATAATAATAATAATAATCAACTTTATTTAAAGAGGGTAAACACGTAACAGTAAAAAACTGAAAAACCAGTGGCCCTCTAATATATAATACAATTAAGAACTAAAAATAATGGTAAAAATCTAAGAATCTAAAATTACAAAATTTAATTAAAAATACTCTATAATATAAAAACTAGGTAAAAATTACTCTAAAAATGACGAAATTGATATAAAAAGAATTTAACTAAAAGGTAAAATGATCTAAATGTTTGTAGGTGTCCTTAAAATAATCAAACATGGCCTTCTTAAAACTTACTAAACTTGGCTTGTTTCTAATGTTGCTAGGTATCATATTCCAGAGGCGTGTAGTCGATACTGCGAAAGACCTTCCTTTCTCTGACTCCCGTTTGAATCGGGGACAGACAAGGTTTAGTAGTCCATGTCTGCTTGATCTTTCATTGATATCAGCATTTCGTATCAACATCTGGGACAAATAAGATGGACAGTCCCCAGACAGTCTTTTGTATGCCATTGATAACCTACTTACATTTGCCTCATGATAAAATGGAACCCAATCCAATTCTCTAAACAGTTGTACGCTATTCGCTTTAGTATTTATAAGAAAATAAACGATCATTTTCTTATGATTTTCTCTAATTATGTCGATCATTAGCGTCCTTATGGTTATGTTTTTGGGCGTTCCCACTCGGACACAAGCGACCTAACAGCGTTATGTTTGTGCTTATGATTATGATTATGATCGTTATGTCGCTAGTGGGTACCAAGCCTTAGAGTAGAAGCATGTTTTAATCTGTAATAATCTGGTGTAACAAACAAACGCCATGCAGTGTCTGATAACGCAACTTGTCCTCTTTATTCCTGGGTTTCTTCTCGGGTTTATTTTATTTCTGGGTTTATTCTTGGGTTTCTTTGCTGGCTCGATTACCGGAAAACAACAGGAGAAGTGGTTACATAGCAGCATTCCCCAACATTCCACACAACCTCAGACAAACATGTTGTAACACCAGACCTTGCCCTATTGGTAGTTTGCAACCTAAACCCTAACGATTCAAATGACAATAGAGA
>OZ034966.1:4442951-4470951 GCA_964030785.1 Siderastrea siderea | reverse complement strand
AGCGCCCATGTTGGTGTACCATAGCAAAAGTGGCTAATGAGAAACCTTACGTTTATGTTTCACCAACATGGCGGCGATGACGTCACGTGCAACCCTTGGCAATGTTGAAAAAACCACAGAACATGTCATTTCCTGGGGGGAAACGCCGGATTTTTGTGCAACATTGAATGGATGAAGGGGTAGCGGACTAAAAAGCGTCAAGCCCATCTAAAGAATTTAGCTCAGTCGAATATTAAATATCTTATTAGATAAATAATAATGATAATAATAATAATAATAATAATAATAATAATAATAATGATGATAATAATAATAACAATAATAATGATAATAATAATAATAATAATAATAACATTAAATTTTCCCAAGTTATTGCTTGATGGAACTAGGCAGAAAACATCAATTGTTGTCTCTCATCAAATAAGTGTAGTGCATTATTATTATGACCAACAAAACCACTCAGTTAAATTTAAAAAAAAAATAACACATTACACCAGCAAGAACCCTCCAAAAATTTAATTCCAAAGTTTGAGCTAAAACTTTGACTACCACATCAAATTCCCTCCTTCTTGTGTAGGGCACATAGTCAAATGCTCGAGTCAAGTTAAGAGGGTTGGATGCATGGGGCGTTACATCAAAAAGCATGCTAGGGTAAAATTTTCCTTCATTTGGTTTTATTCTCTTACTCCCATTACATTAAAGGAAGAGTTCCTTTTTAACTTAACGTCATTAGTTGAGTCTAATAACTCATCGATGGCCGCTTTTTTCGACTACTTTATCCCTGCTTTTTTCCGGCTGAGGTGGTTGAGGTTACGAACCGCAATCACTAAGCAACTGCTTGGAATGATGTGTTACTTTCCGTTAGTGGGTCGTACCAAACTATAAGAAATAGAAAACAGAAAACACGAGTTATTTACCTTACGGTTACTCGTTGTATGTAACAGTAAGAGTGGATTTGCAGCGGTAACCTATTCTCAAAATGTGAGATAAGTCTGGGAAGTCATGCGGAGCAGCCGTATTTTTCTTCAAGGATACTGAAGAACGCACGAAGAATAGGAATAGCAATATCCTGAATCGTTTGCTTGTCCTCTACTCAGGCTATCCGTGAACAAAAACTAACTACTGCTCGCAGTCTAGTGATGCCAGAAATAGTTCGTCTTTAAGCCTTCATTTTTCGACATTTGATGTCTTAAAAAAGTAAAAGCTGAGCAGACCAATTAACTTATGAAACGTTTCTACCTTAAGATGTATTTGGAAAATGGAATGAAATATCTCTAGGTGTGACTTGAATCTTTGGATATCCTTGAAAATCTTGTCTCGTGAAAGTGATCGAAAATGTTTAATTTAACTTCAGAAATTTTCATGGAAACCGCTGTACTGCGTACATAAGCCAAACGTATAACTGGTAACATGGTTCTTTCTTTCTTTTCTTTTCTTTTATTTTGCTTTTTTTTTCTTTTTACTTTATTTATTTTTATTGTTTTAAGTAAAATAGGCAAAAATTCACTCAAAGATTACTTAACTGCCATAATTTATCGTAAGTCTGTGCGTGATAGGAAACTATGGAATAATCGGTAACTAGACACATGCTTACGGGCAACAGCATTTGGCATTGGGCTCGGAGCAGGGAATGGGACACTCGCCGGAGCTGACTGGGCAAGGACAGCGGTCAACAACGCATATACCGGGACATAGCAAGGGACCTTCTCGTTTGGACAAAGCTGCAAAAAATGGAAAAATTAGTCCAATCAACATCAAGCATTTCAGAGAGCTTCCAGTACAGTATTTCAATTGGCAGTATAATTATGCTAAAACCTTATAGATCTTATTCAAAAAAGGCGCTAGTTGATATCATTACTCGGAAACAATTCACTTGAGGTAAATACCAAGTAACATCGAATAATTGCGCAGAATATTAGGGACATAACATAATTTGGTCGGAGAATACAGCCACTTATTTAACGTCCTCAAATTTGAGTAGCACTTTTCCCATACAAATCTCTTGAATTGTACGATTCATATTTTTTAGTCTTAAAAAGCTAAAATACACAAACTTTTCAGGATAACCTTTCAAAAAAAGATGTTAACGATTTCGATTCTTCGCAAGCCGAACGAAGACACCAATTATGGTAAAAATGGGTAAAAGGACAAGAGTCACTTTCCCCAAAAACTCAAAATTTTGCAAAATATTTGAAGTAAAATTTCAAAAAATGCATGAGTGCGAATGCTTCATCAGGGTATCCAAACATCGAGAAACAGATGAAACCCGAGGACGCAGGTCGGGTGCTTTTCTTGTTTCGAGGTCGGATACCCTGATGAAGCACTCGCACTCGTTTTTGAAATATTACATCCATAACTTGTGAAATAGCCAGAATTTCTAGGATAGCATATTCTGTGATGACTTTTGAAACGTCATTGTTGATTTATACTCTGTTTTGCCGGTCATTTTTGTCACGAGGGTTTTTTATCGATTTCCTTTGTGCTCTCGTAGAACGGTTTGTTAAAAATAACAGCGCTTTACAAACTCCTTTTGACATATAGGCATAGGATCTTTTTTGAATTACCTCCGGGCTCCTTGGACAGTTTTCCGTCGATGATATAGGCTGAGAGCAAGAGCACAAGTACCACCACGAATTTAAAAGTCATCCTCAATCCTGTCAACATGGCACACAAAAATTGTGTTCGGTTAATCATCTGTTTTCCTTTTAATTCTACAGGAATACCAGCGCAAGATTCCGCTCAACATTCGAGAAATAAGTGCAAAAATTATTTACTAAAAAGCTACTCATAGCATGGTAACATTTTCAACGTTGTTTGAAACATCTCACTTAAGTTCACTTCTCCAAGTGACCCCGTGATTGAATTCTCAAGCATTCTCGAGCATTCTCATTCTCAAATCTCACAAAAATATGCCAAAAACGGGCGCCATTTCGTTTTGAACTGACATGAAGCGTAAATAAATTCAAATCCAATTTTCTCTCCGGGGTCAGCCTAGGAGCAAAAGAATCGATAAGTTCTTCTTATCTGTTCTCAAAATTTGACTGTGCTATAAGTATTTTTTGATAACTGGCTTAATTTTTGCACTTGCTGCACGAATGTTGAGCGAAAATCGTCTTAATGTCTCTTTCGTCATACACAGTTAAAACACTGATAGCATGCATGAGCTTCTATGGTGAGATGAAAAGTCTGAGTTGCTGTCTGAGTTGGGCGTTGTCCGAGTTGTCCATAAGAAAGTGAAACAGATTTATTTATTAAGATTATTCCTCTGCAAGAGCGCAATTTTGCTTTGTTACAGGAAAATCCATTACCCTTCTGAAAGAGTTAAAAAATTTCCCTTGCATGTAGTTAATTGCTAGTTTCTTTAGATATTTGCCTGTCAAAATTAGGAGCACCTCAAGCAAGTTGACCCAGCTTAAATATTCAGCAAGTCCTTGTTTACTCCTCTGTGACGGTTCTGATGGGTACAGAACGTAGGCTATTAACCTATAGTTGAATACCGGAATGTGAAATAAATGGCTGGTTTCATGATTTTTCTCGAATCCTCTGTTTTGTATGCATATTTGGTGTGTAATGTTTTTACATTCAAATTCAAGATTCATTAGATACTCTTTTAAGGTGAAGAGAACTGCAAAGTTTTTGAAGACTGTCTCCCATTCTTCACTCGAAAATAAAAATAAAAGCAATTAACTGGCTAGTAGAGCGAAGTTTGGTAAACATGCATGGTCGAATCCCGCCCTTTTCAAACTATAAAAAGTTCAACAAGTGTGAGCTCATATGGACAAAAACTAACACAAGCTAATACGGTGAATTGTTCGTTTGGCAAAGGGGGTTAATGTGTGATTTTCTAGTTTGTAACACCAACATCATCTTATTTATCTTGCACAATACTCAAAAGATATAATAGATAAGGGTTACCTCTCTCGCCGAAGGCTCTGGTGTATTCAAGTTGGGTGAGTTTAAGTTTGTCTTTACCTTGCAGTGATGTCGTTATAAATGGTTAAAAAATTACATCTTTAGTTAAGTAGACTGCGAGTAGTGTGTATTTTGCCCGCCCCACAGTACAATCACAATCGCCAAAATTCGAGACTACTCGCAGTCTATTAGTTAAGTTATGCTGATGGCGATAATCTAATGGGAAGCTGTCGAAGTGTTCGGGCTCCGTCTCATTGGACAAGAGAAACTCGGAAACTACTGGTTTAGTTCGCGAGAATTTGCCGAAGTCGGACACGCTTCTGCTAGGTGTTTCAAGGTGAATAGCGAGAAGTCGTTCTTGTACGAGAGCATAGCTTCCACGGTTGCAGAGAGGAAGTTTATGTATAAGAGCATAATTTTGTCTGGAGCAAACGAATACTGTAATCTAGCCGTTGAGAGCAGTTTAGTCCGTGAATTTAAATTAAGGCTTTGGTTAGTCCTCATCAGATTCCATTAAGATCATGGACTTCTTTAATCAGGTTTCTCTTCGTTCTAATCGTTTGGCGGCCTAAATTATCTTAGGGGCTGTTCACATGATACCAGAATGAGCTTCATTCCGGAATGAGTTTCGTTCCAGAGTGAAGTTCGTACTGCATCCACATGACAAAATCGACCGGCTCAGCTATCTTGAAAACGACCGTTTTGTCCTCCATTTTGAAAACGATACGCATGCGCCACTCGCCCCAGACTACACGGTTTGCGTTTTCATCTCGGAACGGAGTTCGTTTTCAGTTTACATGATACCAGAACGAAATATCATACCAGAACGAGAGTTTTATTCGATTGAAAACCGGAATGAACTCATTCCGGAATGACTTGTGTGGGGGCGAAGTTTCGTCTCGGTATCATGTAAACAGATACAGAGAAATATATGGGGATGGAATGAACTCGTTCAGGAATGAAAGTCATTCCGGTATCATGTAAACGGCCCCTTAGATGCAATAAGCTAAGGCCCATTAGAATTCAGAAAAGAGACAATAAAATCCAAGTCGCCGGGCGGTTGTCACTGATTTCGTTTTGGGTGAGAGCATGATCTCTTTGCTTTAGGTGTTTTAATTTTAAGCCTGCATTTGTTCAAAACGTCCCAGAAATATTTTTCACCATCTTTTTTCTAGTTGTCTGTCCATTAAATTATATAAATGTCGTCGGTTTATCGAGCCCTTCTAAAAAGGGACTACCAGGGTAAGACTATGGGTGATTGAAGTGTCAAAAGCATAAAGAACCGAAACTTGTAACTACAGCTGTTAACTTAAAAGTACAACCTACAACTCCCAACTGTAACACTCAACTGCAACTTGCAACTTGCAACTCGCAACTGCAACTTGACAGCTCGCATTTTACAAATTCTCAAACGGAAATAATGTTTCTAATTTTGCGAGAAGTAACATTTCTCTTGTTCTATAAAATTTTACCCTTGGAGAAATAGTTTATCACTGCAAATAGGTAACACTCTAAAAGTCTTTAACGCGTTAACGAGAGAAAGAAAGTGGAAGCCTCGCCTTTCGTGCTCGACTCTCGCGACGCATCCTACCGCGAGATGGATGTACGTGAAAACACCGAGTGCTCCTGGGCTCTAAAAACAAAATGGCAGTCGGCATTTGACAACTGTTGTCGAACTGTGTTTCGTTGTTTGTTTCTTTCTGACAAGATGGAAGAGGCACAGCAAACGCAAGAAGCCCGGTTAACGAGAAAGCTCGAACTTGAAAAACAACGGGAGGAAATTCTTCGGGAAAGAGCAAGGCTGCTTTCACTGAAAAACGAGTTAAATAGCGGGAGGGAATCAAAGTTCTCTGAAACTTCATCATCTCCATCGAGATTGAGCGCAGCAATCCACAAAACGAAGAACAGAATCCCCAGATTTGAAAGGAAAATTCAGACGTTGAGAGAAGAGAACCAAGCGCGGGTGGATTCTCTCAGAAAACCGTACAATGGTGAACTGGGTATAGGAACATATGAACCATGGCAACTTGAAGATGTGTACTTCGTTCGTGAGTTTGTTGCGTCCTGGATTGACGAGGTTTTGGATTTTATCGTCCGGGATCACCCGAGAAGTAAAACAGAGCACGAAGCGACGAATATTGCTAAAAGATTTTTCGAGGAAATGGAAGTTGACAGGAAAAATGAAGAAATTGTCCAGTTGAGTTTGGACATTGAACGAAGCATTCTGACAGATGTTATTCATGAAGCTGCTAAAGAAACAGCTACTGAAATCATGGAGTTTGGGGCTCAAACTAGGAACATGCTAGACGGTATAATGCTGGACTCGTTTGATCTACATTCACAATTATATGGCCAGAACAGGGCTGCTCTTCTTAGCAATGCTCTGTCACAAATGAAGAAGGAGGCACAACGAAAAGGAAATGTATGGACTCATAGCCAAACCTTCCGTGCAAAAGACAATTTACAAGGCACTGAGGCAGCAATTGGAGAAGAGGAAGACACCTTTGATGGTACTGTTCTTTACTTTCATGACATCACACCTTTCAGTAACATTCCTGATGCAAGCATGCTTCTGGAGCAAGTAGATTTCCAAAACAAGGAATCTGAATTCTGGATGGGCAATACTGTTGACCTCTCAACTCTTCCATTACCAAGACGACACAAAGGTATTTCATGCAGTGCACTATCACCAGACCAATCCCTCATTGCTCTAGGTACTGTTCAAGGGGATATTCTCATCTGGGAGTTATCAACCTATCCACCACGCATACTAAGAACCAGTCGCGGAAGAAATACTGTTGTCACTCAGTTACAATGGACTTTGGACTCATCGCAAGTGGTCAGTCTTAATGAACATGGAACTATCAAGATTTGGTCGCTAGGCGACGCAGTATCTGTACCTTATGACGTCAAGTCATTTGAACCTATTGAGCAGGATCTTGGTTTCAAACCGTCTGCTTTGATTTCGCTGCTAACTCTTGAGCCAAATGACCTGTATTTCACATCAGGTCCTTTTTCAGATTCCAGAGATTTAATAAATGAGGCAACGGCTGTAGCATTCCATCCTTCTGTTTCACTTCTTGGAAAGCAAAGCTATTTAATGGTGGGTCTAAACAATGGAAACATTCTAAGACTCAAATATAGGGATGCACCATCTGTGATGTCCATTCCACAGGTTCAGCTGACAAATGATACACCTCATAGGGTTGGTCAAGGTATTGAAGCAGAGTTGTTCAAATCACATAGCCATCGTGTTGTACTGATAAATTTTGTCAACAACATTTCTCCCATGGTAACAGTTGATGATATGGGATTTATCATCTTGTGGGAATATTCCAGTGAGTCTTTATCAGGATTTGGTTGGTTTGTTCCGAGCGTCAAGTACAAATTGCACCTGTCAGAAGTGACCTACAAGCCTGTTGTAGAAGCACAGGAGAAAGTAGAATTCAGTGACTCTGTTAAAGGACCAAATCGGAAACAGCATCGTCTCAGGTAGTGTGGTTATCTGTTGTATGATTAAGTCATGCACTTGAAATAGTGTTTTTTCTCCTAATAATCATGCTGAGTCGCTCTTTTTTTTTTTTTGAGTGAAAGCTACATTTCCACTTTCATGGACAGAAAGAAGAGAGACCCAGGGAGGGAGGTTGGAGTTGCCGGTCATGACAGTTTGTCAACTGTATTGTGCATTTCCAGAAAGTATCCACACCCACCCCATGGGTGGTCATTGGAAATTCTGACCAGTTGGGGGTCTCAAAAGCCAAAAGTTTTTTAAGGAAAGACTATGAAGCTAGGGTTGCATTTCCAGAGGGGCTGGTGGGGGTTCAAAAAATCCATCCGTGTAGGGGGAGAGGGGGGTACGTTATGTTGCCCCGTATCTGACCACTTCAGTTTAAAAAGGCTCTATCTCCCTTCACTTGAGAGAACAAGTTCTGAAATTTGGCCCTGACACAGCAAATTTAGTGGCAATTGTAACGTTAGAATGTCGACGTTTTCAGTTGAAAATCCATTGCGCAATTTAAATTTTTGGAAAGGTCATACGTTGCCCAGTATCTGTACACTGGGCCCCGTATCCGACCACGGCACTAAGTGTGTTATCCACAGAACATTTCAAAACCCAAGCCACATGTACTTAACTTTTAAGATCACTCACGTAGTTAGGTGTTCGAATCGGAAATAGAATTGAGTTTGTAAGGTGTTAAAACCTTATACTAGTGTCATGATAAATAGATGTTGCTTTAATTTAATACCGTCACCCTTGAAATCGAACTCTCTTCTCATACAGATCTATCGAGGTCTAGATGACCTGTGCAGATTCAACCGTAGCCAAAGAAACATTGATATTTTTTAAAAGCTAAGCAAAAGTCGTAAGTAAGATTCTAGTCTAAATTGAGAGACTAAAGGGATAAATCTTGAGTGCATTTCAATGATTTCGAGACAGTAAATTCAACAAATTGATCAAGAATGAAAGGTCACGCAATGTGGGAAATGTGTAGAGTAAAGAGTTAAAACATTTTCAATCAACACGGAAATGGCATACAGTGAGGCTAGATCATGGCAAATACATGTGAACAACTTTCTCATTTCCATTATGAACTGATTTTCGGCTGTAAATGCCTTCAATTTTCGGTATGTGGTTATTCAGTGTTAGACATCCTATCCTCGGTCGGGACTCAACCCGAACAAGGTAAGACAAGACAAGCCCTGAGACTGTGCATGGTGTACAAACTTCCCAACAGCTTGGCTGACCTGGGTACTCAACAACTCATGCGTCCGCAAAGGAGACCATCAAGACACGTAAACTGCATTGGCTATGAAGTCCCATTCTCTCGTACAAATTACCATCAAATGTCATTCGTGCCAAGAACTATTCGTGATTGGAATAGCCTCCCAGACTCCGTGGTACGGGCGCCTAGCCTGGAAGCCTTTAACGACCGGCTGTGGTGCCATTTTGCCAATAGCCACTGACCATACCCTAAGTTTTTAATTTTTAAGCACCTGCACAGTTTTGTTCTTTTATAAATAGCACCTGCACTGACGCTCACGAGAATCTTCATTAAGAAGGAGGTGGGTCATCTGAGGAAGAAGAAGAAGAAGAAGGATATTTTAGGAGAAATGCAAACTTCTCAGTCGTAAGATCGACACCAAATATTTAATTCCAATAAATTTACCATGATCAAACTGCCAAATTTAATGAAGACTTCAAAAACAGTGGGGATTTTAATGACGAGGAGAATCTTAGTCTTCCACGTACCTTGTAAACAAAGCCGGAGGCATGAAGTACGAATCCGAAACAGAATTTTAGCGGTGCTTGTTATGCCACAGTTTCCTTTTCCATTGGGAATTTTCAACCTTTTTGTTTTTTCTACAAAGGAAACCAAAATGTTCAAAATTTGAATGGTTTTGAACGTGACGTTTTCGTGACCTGAAAGGTAAACGTGACTTTCCTAGCCGACAAACACAAGGGAAATGATTTGCCTCAAATAATAACTAAAAGCCATTTTTACAGACTTTTCTATGGCTGGCCATTTAATAGTACTTTTGACATCAGTTGAAGTGCCGAAATAAATTTTGTATAACTTATAAAATAATTTTAGACATAAACAGAAAACTGGTCGGATACTGGGCACCTTAGCTCGAAACTAAGTGAGAACTATTAACTTCTGTTTTGCTAAAAATTTTGAATCTAACTAGAAATTCGATTACTAGGCTCTGAATACTTTATCTCTTTAATTCTAATAATGCCAAATCTCTTGATTTTTCTTTGAAAATATCGCATGTAACAGACCCTAATTTGAACAACGGTAATTTTACTGTGCAGTGAAAAATGTCCAATTTACACCTCGATGTTTTACTCATATAAACAGAGCGGCGACTTCCACAAGTCTCTGTCATGCAATAAGGTCAGTAAACCAAGCAATCAAAAGCTGAAATAATATACTTTTTTCGGAATACTTGGTTTTTTGCCAATTTTTAAGTCCGCACAAAAAATTTAAGTTGAAGTTTTGTTGGTTGGATACTGGGACCAGTCAGATACTGGGCAACATACTGTATGGATATTTTCTAACCCACACACTTTTAATTTTGTTGGGTTGGTGCCTCCTATGGACCTCACAAGTCCTTTTGCACCTTTCCCATTGGATCTCCTTCTTTGTTCTGTTATAATGTATTTGTTTTGTCCAATAAAATTGTAACAAAAATAACTAACAACAGCCCTGTTCAACGTTTGACCTGAAAAAGCACTTGAGTGGAAACAATGGGTAATTATTAAGCAAATTTTTCAATACGTTTTAGCCAAAAACATAACTTACACCCTCTGAAACCAAGTCATTTAGAATCTACAAGAATTCCACAACATGTATTACAATAATTTATAACAGTAGAAATCTAAGACAGTGCAAGTGTGGTCTTGTACTCAGGCTGGTATGTCAATGTTCTGTTTACTCCAAACAAATGAGGGGATACATTTAAAAATGGACGAGTAACCAGGGTAAGACATAATAAGATTTTGAGCATTCTCTGGTTAAAAATTGAAAAGTTGATGAGCTTTCGATTGCCAGTCTGCAATT
Organism: Siderastrea siderea; assembly: GCA_964030785.1. NCBI lineage: Eukaryota > Metazoa > Cnidaria > Anthozoa > Scleractinia > Rhizangiidae > Siderastrea > Siderastrea siderea. The sequence continues at coordinate 4,460,473 of OZ034966.1, read as the reverse complement.
TTTAACCAGAGAACGTTCAAAATCTTATTAAAACGAGGGGATGTTTGTATTCCTATTAATGTACCACCATTGAAGTAAACTTCTTACTAGTTTGTAAATCAATTGTGAAAAAGTTGTATTTGTGTGTTAAAATATTTCCAGGCAAGAAATGATTCAAAACAGGAAAAAGGTTCAGAAGTACATCAACTCCCTCAACTTGGGGAAACCATGGCAGACAGAAGAAGTTGATGAAAAAGTCACACACATCTATACACCAAAGAATGTCCCTGAATCTGGAGCAACCTTTCATTGTGTTACCTACCATACTACAACAGGTTTATTGGCATCTTATGTTACGAAGCTGTTCAGCCCCATTGAAATCCCATGCTCGCGGTTTATATCATGCAAAGCAAACTTCACAGGGACGAAACTAGTGTTTATGCTCCTGTTTCCTACAGCAGAACCTCAAGAATCTCATGTGTCATTTGTTATTGTGAATCTTGAACCTGCAGTTGAGGTCAGCAACAATTTAGTACAAATTGCTATCAACAAGAATGATTATGTGAAATGCTTGCAAAATGTGACATGCTCATTCGGACTCTCGCGGGCTATAGATGCGACAGGAAGTGAGTACATTATGGCAAATGTAAACAGCAATTTAACAGCAATTTCCATGACAACAGGAAATGAGGTCATGGGGGAGAGTCAGGAGGGGTGGGTGGGGTGCCACCTTAATGTCAAGAAAGGCCAGATCCCACCCACGTCACAAGTTCAAGTGGCTAGCACGTGTAAGGGGTTGCAGGTGTTGCTGTATGCACAGCGTCACAATTCAGCAATCTTGTTACAACTGAGAGATGAGAACACTCAAGAACAGAGAAAAAGAACTTGGAGGGCCTTCCAGAAATGGGCTCATATTGATGATCAGAATGGAGAAAGGAAGCCTGCTATGCTGCAGTCAGTGAGGCGAGTTTGCTGGACATTTGAGAGGCACTCAGATGTCCATGTTCAATGCTTCATGGAGTCATTAGTTCGAGAATTGATCGATGATGCTATTCAAGCTGTTGATGGTTCATTCAGCATTGAGCAAAGGCAAGCTTTTCATGCTGAAAACATTGAAATACCGTTTTTAAGGAAGATATCCCAACAAGTAGAAGATGATGAAGGAAGTGCAGTGTCCAATTATTCTGAAAGATGATCAGGGTCCCAAAGGGACTCCATGGCTACCAGACGAAAGAAAGAAAGAAAAAATGGGGCTCTAGGGCTCCACAGCTGTACTGTAGGGTTCCTTTTAGCCAGAATCGTTATGTTTGTCAAGTAGATAAAGGCTTAAGCCCTGAAATGGCAAAAATTTGAGGGCCTCAGGCATTCCAGGACCATCCTTTGAATCCCTGACAACTGTCATGTGCATTGCAAACAGAATGCTTTATAGTTAATTCTGTTATGATATTAAGAGCGGTTATCTGTAACTTTCACCTAGGACCATGCAAGATAGAAAAATCGAAAATTGCCAAACTTTGTCACAATAAAGGTCTTCCCAAACCATTTATAAAAATATAAGTTTCAGTTTATTTCGGTAGATATTTTACCGTTACGACGACTTTATCTTTCCGATGGCTCAGGAGCGAGTAAAAACGACTTGAAAGTGTCACTTAAATCAACCACTCGTCTTGAATTGTGAAGACAGAAATATCAATATCAAAGCCATGTAGTATAAATAGGATATTCCCTTGTCATGTTTTCTTTGTCAAATTTGAATTCGATCGAGACCAGAATTTTTAACAGATTTTTAAAATTTAACCGTTTCGAGCGGCATAGTCGCACGCTAAAAAATGGCGAAATTCAGGACCAAAAAAAGCACTCTGGTATATGGCTTTCGCTGCTGAGACTACACTTGTTGGAATAAGCAATCTTTCCTCTACGATTTGATGAAAAAAAATTTTGGGGTAAATGAAATGGTAAATTTTGGGAGCGCTTTATCTACACCCTATTTTCCAGGCGAAGACGACCTTTTGACCTGACAGGCAGGGAAGTAATGACCAGCGTTTTCAAATAAGACGCGCTAATTCCATTTTTTAAAGAAACTTTTCACACTGTTTGGTACTTACTAATTAGTAGAACCTCAAATAAAGTCATCAGCCGGAAACAGGACATGTTTTCACTCGCAAATACGTTTTTTTGGCCAAGGGAAACTTTGGTTGTTAGTGATTAACATCGGCAAATTTGCATAAATTTGAAACATTTGTTTTTCACAAGAAACTTGTTTTACCTTACTTGTTTCTGAAGTAAAAATACTAACGAAAACCAGTAAAGCATTACCTAACTATCTATGTAGCAAATCGTACCTTAATAACCATTTTCTGTGAAGAAATGACGAGATTTCTACTAGCCGCCCATGACAACTGATGACAACCGTCGAACATTTTTGGGTAAGTGATGGATATACTGTCACGCAATACACAGTGGTCTTAGATTACAAAACCACATGGCCAGGCAAATGCCGAACAGCTGTCAGCAGCCAATCTCCAATGCGCAGGAATGGACAAGGAACAAAAGAGATGTCTAAAACTTTGCTGTTAGTGCAATGAATTCTTTTAAAATTCAAACCAGTCTTTATAGCATTAGTACTGTAGAATGTAAAATTATCCCAAAGTTCTTAACCAAAGAAAAATAAGAGCCAAATAATGTTACCGGTCATTATACCTGAAGTTGCCAAATACTTCCACAATCATGATGTAATAAACATGCCTCGTGTCAAAAAATCCCGACACAAGTCTTGCACGTGGGTTGAACTGCTTGGAACGCCACCAATCTGTCAAACCTCATAAACTACCATGGCTTTGTGTGGGTATTCGGAAAATAGTTGGAGGAAGTTGTGGGGCTAGTTCAGACAACCCAGCGCACTGGTCCAGTGTGTTACTTACTTCTTATTAACTGAGCGCGAGGGCCATACTGGGAGAATATTGCCCGAGGTCGTACAAGAACGACTGAGGGCAATATTCACCTAGTAATGTCCCGAGCTAGCGAGAGATAATAACAGGGTGGTAACGAGGTATGTTTTTCATCGCTGATCCCATTTTTGTACGCAAATTTCTGTTCCTTGATTCCAAAACCGTGACCAGTTTTCGTCCCTGATCCCACAAATGTGGTACAACCTGATCCTGATCCCCATAAGAAACTGCTGATCCCGATCCCATGGTCTGTGATTGCTGATCCCAGGGCTGTGGTCCTAGATCCCACCCTTCTGATCCCCGATCCCACCCCTTTGATCCCTGATCCCACATACCTCGTTACGACCCTGTAGGTATGTGCGACCCCAAAGGGTATGGTTTTTGAGCCTTTTTGGTCTGAAATAGGACATAGAGTTTGACCATTTTGGTCTGAAATAGGGTGAGGTTTGTGCCCGGGGGGGTACTCCCTTATATAAACTATATTGGTATGTGCGGCACCAAAGGGTATGGTTTTTGAGCCTTTATGGTCTGAAATAGGAAATAGATTTTGACCATTTTGGTCTGAAATAGCGTGAGGTTTGTGCAGTCTGATATGGGATCTGGTAAGGTTCTTACAAGGAGCTATCTTTTTATTAATTTTCTTCTCCAAAGAACTGAGTTTTGATTAACATTGGGAATTTGAAGCCCTTCTCAACTGTTTACGCAAACGAAATAGGGTTAGGGTCTCGTCTGAAATAGGGTCTCAAATTTTAAGTCAGGTCTGAAATAGAGTAGGGAAAATCACATATCTTGGTCTGAACTGAGGTAAGGGTGTCCAGAAGCGCGCTGCACACCGCCACCCAAATCTTCGGGAAGTACCCCCCGGGGATATCGCACAAGAAAAAGTAAAAACTTTCAAAGAAACTGTCTCTTTTCATTTAGCTTCAAAATCATTCCAACTATTTGAATCAAATGTACTTTTACAAATTTCTATATTTCCACTTTACTAGCCGGGCATTAACATCGCTCATAGTGCCCGTGGGCATTACGGGAAAATCTGGCCCTGAGTATTGGCCAATCACAGCGCGCGTTATATATTTACAAGCTCTAGCCATATAATAAAATTGGGGAATGCAGTAAAAACATCAAAGGACATCTGAGAAGTTACAAGGTGTCGGATGCCTCACTAGATTCAGAAGCAAAGCTTTTGTTGGCAAGAGCAGGTAACTGTACTAGCTTGTACTGTTGAAAAATTTGGGTACTTATTGCTGTAGACTGCAAAATACTTTCTGCTGTTCGCTCTCTTTCTCTGCCTCAAAATAAGAAAAGAAAAGACAAGAAGAAGAAAACTCGCGGGGGCACGAATCTTCCGAAAAAGGTTAACTCGCTTGGCGCGAAGTGCCGAAAGCGTGGATTTTCCCGCGCGAGCTACACACGTCCCGCGCGTTCGTATGATGCACCAAGAAATACGTAATGTTCTTTAGCTTGGATACAACTGTACATGCCGCCACCAGGAGTTGTAAAATCATGCCCAAAGGCCAAATAACACGGAAAACATTCGTGCAACTATTCGCGCAACGATGTTGCGCTTATTATCACCTCCCCGTCGCGTGTTCAGGTTGCAGAAAGTTAGTTGCTTCTACTTTTCAAAAAATAAAGATTTGTTGCGTGTATAGGTGAGAACACTCTCAACTTGTAACGCATCCTTGTTGCGTAACACGTTGCACGAAAATCTTGCCGGTATTACTGAAGCGAAATAATGAAATTACTCATGGTATCCACATTTGTTATCACCTGGGGCGCAACACCCCTCTCTCCATCTTGGGGTACATCCATAGATAATTGAGGGGTAAACGAAGTTATGCACTGCCCAAATTAACAATTCTGTTAAGATACCCGCCTGTTACAATGAGACATATTTGGCAGCTAGGGTGGGTGAATACTTCCACGGGATATATTCCTTTTGACCTAAATGAAGACAGGAAAACTGAGTGTACCTTGGCACAGATTCTGACGTTTGACGATACTCGGAACTGTTTTTTTTTTCTAATTTTTAAAGGAATTTTTTAATTCAATGAAGTTCGTTTGGGTTTAACAATATGCCCGCGACACCGGGAAAGGTTTAGAATCCGCTGGAGATCCTACAAGAAAAACTGCAGCTGTCCAAGTGAAGTGTCTGTTAAATATTTAGGTCCAATTTGCAGCAAATTATGTGGTAGGCCAGATAGTAGAGAATTACAGTAATCGATCCGAGGAGTTGCAAAGGTGTGTGTTAGTATTTCGCAGTTTTTGTGTGACAGGAACTTTCTGGTAGTAACTAGATTACGTAGATGATAGAAAGCTGTTTTGTACAGTTAGTTCACTTGCTTGTTCATGGAAAGGGCACTTTCAAACCATACGCCAGTGTTCTTAGCTGACTATTTATATAGCAGCCGTTTATATATATGTAGTCGTCGGTAGTATCGTGGAAGCCATTGAAGCACACCCGCAAGATAGTTTTTCATTACCTAGGGTGGACCGGAATATCTACGTTTGTTTATCACGAAATGTTTTTAGGGCAAGGGGCGCCCAGCATACCCTAATGAATGGATATTTTTTTCTGCTTAGAATGGTTAAAAGTAAAACCATCAGCATTAAATTTATCATAGGCACTTCTATTTAGAAAAGTGGCAACCAAAAAAAAAAAAAAACACACACAAACAAACAAAAAACAAGTCATGCCCAGAGATTGTAGCCAGACAGCATTCCAGGAGACAAGAACAGGAAAAACCATCAGACAGATTCTGCCGTAGGCTAGCAATAAAAAAATTTAAATCCAGGCATTTTATCTTATGAGGTCCTTTTAACATGTTCGATGATCAATCCCGTCGCTTTTAAATGCCCTTCCCCTCCTCCCCTCCCCTCCTCCCCTCCCCTCCTCCCCTCCCCTCTCCAGCTCTATGCTTTGCAAGTTGTTGAATACTTTCAATAGCATCTGAGCCTTTTCTGCTGCTTGTCTTTCTGTGAACTGCCCACACTTTTAAATTGAGGATCGTATGTGTGGCTCCAAAATAACACGGTAAAAGTCAGGATGGGACCTCTCTGGTTTGTAATTTAAGACCAGTGTGTATATTGCGTGACAGCAACGTTTTCGCGACCACCCAAAAATGTTCGACGGTTGTCTCGCGCGGTCAGAAGAAATCTCGACGTTTCTTCCTCAGAAAAGAGTCATTAAGGTAAGATTTTCTTTATAAATAGTTGGGTCACACTTTATTGGTCTTCTTTACCATTGTTTTGGAAAAAACTGAAGGCAGAAAACCGACTTTGTTGTGAAAGAAAAATGTTTCAAATGTATGCAAATTTGCCGATGTTAATCACCAACAACCGAAGTTTGCCTTTGCCAAAAAAACGTATTTGCGAGTGAAAACCTGTCCTGTTTTCGGCTGATGACTTTATTTGAGGTTCTGTTAATTAGTAAGTACCAAACATTGTGAAACTTTTCTTTAAAAAATGGAATTAGCGCGTGTTATTTGAAAACGCTGGTCATTACTTCCCCGCTTGTGAAGGTCAAAAGGTCTTCGCTTGCAAAAAAGGGTGTAGATAAAGCGCTCCCAAAATTTACCATTTCATTTACCCAAAAATTTTTTTTCATCAAATCGTAGAGGAAAGATTGCTTATTCCAACAAGTGTAGTCTCAGCAGCGAAAGCCATATACCAGAGTGCTTTTTTTGGTCCTGAATTTCGCCATTTTTTAGCGTGCGACTATGCCGCTCGAAACTGTTAAATTTTAAAAATCTGTTAAAAATTCTGGTTTCCATCGATTTCAAATTTGACAAAGCAAACATGACAAGGAAATATCCTACTTATACTACATGGCTTTGATATTGATATTTCTGTCTTTACAATTCAAGACGAGTGGTTGATTTAAGTGACACTTTCAAGTCGTTTTTACTAGCTCCCGAGCCATCGGAATGATAAAGTCGTCGTAACGGTAAAATCTCTACCGAAATAAACTGAAACTTATATTTTTATAAATGGTTTGGGAAGACCTTTATTGTGACAAAGTTTGGTAATTTTCGATTTTTCTATCTTGCATGGTCCTAGGTGAAAGTTACGGATAGCCGCTCTTAATACTTGACTTGTGATATGGTATCTTAACGTAGCAAGTGTTGTTCTGCTTCATGGATCCTTCAAGATACCAGAAAAGATTCTTAATTTCTGGCTTAATTAAAAGAAATATAATCAAATTATTCATTTATAAAGTTAATCTTGTTTCTGACAATGGTGGAAAAGTAGCACCCAGATACCCCTCCCCCCCAGGGCAAAAAAGCTTTTAGATTCCCACTTTTTTAGGAACTGCAGACTTTCTAAAAGTTGCTTCCAATACAAAGTGCCAGTAACAAGCAACCCAGTGTCACAAACAAGGCTTTTTTGTACTGTAATATAATAATGCTGAAGATCTGTAGCCAGCATTCATTACCTCTATGGTAAGAAAATGATACGAGGAAAGTATTCACTCCTTGCAGATTTGCAGACTTCAAGCCTTGACAACTTCTTGACGACTATTTCCTTACTGCACCCCATCCCACCGCCCCCACCCCCCCCACCCCCCCCCCCCCCCCAGAAAAAATCCTTTCCCCAAGCTCTCTGGGCTTAGAAGGTTGGGGCGAGTTAGTTTCCAGGTCCCCCACGGATGGTGGCCAAGATGGCGGAAGAGACGTCGCCGAAGTTGGCTAAGGTCTCTGACGTTGAAATAGATGCGAATGGGCGCTTCAAGTACATTCTCATCAAAGTAATAGATAAATCACAAGGTGGCGCTTTTAAGTATATAGTAAGAGGACATGACTGGGCGGATTACCATGGTAAGTTACGTAACAGATATCGGACAGACTCCAACTAGACACAAGACGTAACACATCGGTCGAAATCGATCATCGGAAACCTAATCGATAAATCGATATTACTCGATGTTACTCGATAATAATCAATCGATTAAGCAAATTAATCGATCAAAATCGATAATCACAGAAGTTTGAGGGTTGGGTATCGATTTCTATCGATTTTGCCGTCCGAGGATACCGCGAGAATGCAAACACTAATCTACTCAGGAAGCCATTTGGATGTCACGTCAGTGATATCCAGGTATCAGGAATACTGTATACCAGTCACGAAAAAAGAACACTGACTTATTACAAGCTTATTATAACAGTTTGTTAACAATGCTAACCATCGCTTCATACCTTTTAATACATTGGCAACCGCAAGCGTAAACTCTAGCAAACCTCGGGAAACCCATTTCGTCAGCCGTCATTCTTGGGATAGACCAATGTTATATATAGTTGCTTTTCATTTGAAATGGATCCATTCATTATGTTACGAAAATGTAGTCGTTAGATAGAATAAACGTATCAGTATCACACTCGAGGTAGCCTGAACCATAGCGAGGAGCAGCCAAAACAGTTACATCCGAATGAAAATTACATATCAGGCGTGAAAGCGAGACTGTTCAAACAAACTTCATTTATATGCAGTGTAAAATGGAATCTTTTAGCAGGTAACCAGTTGTTTCGCCCATGAGTTGTGTCACTAACGATTAGGTTAGTTCGCTAACGTACATATTCTTCGTTTTGTAAGATTGATGGTGTTATATTTTCGTTCGAAAATCAACATTACCGAACTGACCTGACTGGCCATTAGCGCGAAACAACTTGTAGGCGGAGTGACTGCAATTCTTTCAGCGTCACACTTCAGGATTGATTGAACACAAAAAAACAGTAGCTTTTCTTCTCCGCTACTATCGATCTAAATCGATACTAATTGAACAAGATTGATACTTTTTGAATGAAATCGATACTAATCGAACCTTGATTAATGAAATCGATTAAAATCGATAATCACAAAGAATCTGGTCAACGATTTTGATCGATTTCCAATATTAATCGATTAATTAGTATCGATGTTTCTCGATTTTTATCAAGTATTGGAATTATCAATGTGTTACGCCCTGCTAGACGGGAACCAGCTAAGCTTATATACATATGTAAGCTTATAGTTTTGAATTTTCTTCTGCCAAAAGTAAGCGTACTGATCACGATAGCATCTTTGGCGGGAACTGGCAGAAAACTACCTGACGAGCTGTGGATGTCAATCGCTTCTGCGGTCTTCGGCGATTGACCAAGTTCTGTCAGCTCAAGTTTAACAAGCAATCCACGCCAGCTCTAAGCTATGGGATGGTATGTTCCTCTGTGAAGGGTATCGTTTTCGAGATGAAGTAGTTTTGTCTGGGATAGAGTATAGAAATGAGAGAACTTTGGTCAAGAGTAGGGTATCCCAGGGGGGGTGATCTCAAGTAGGTTTTGGGTGGGTGTGTGCTGCCCAGGCCTCCAAAATTAGACCCTGTTTTAGGAGGGTTTTGTATTCAAAGTGATACCCCGTTCTAGAAATCAGCTTTTTTTCATAACCTGTTTCTTTGTTTGTTGGACTTATACCACCGAAGAACAACTATTTCTATGCAAACCAGGTTGTGTTATTTTCTCCATTAGTTAATTAGCCATTTATTTCCCTATAGATAATTTAAAATTGCTGCTGGTCAATATCTTGAAGCTTTCGTGTGTTTGCAATATTACACCCCATTCTAGAAAATGTCTCAAATATGGACACCCCATTTTAGATCAGGAGTCCTAAAATCATGAACCCTTTGGGCAGCACGTATACTTGTAAGGTGTTATAAAGGAGAACCCGTTAAAGCAATGCATGCTTTAAGCTTTGATGGTGATATACTTATTAATAACTAACTGCAGGTCCTTCTATCTAGAAAGAAGTGTTTTGTTTGTGATCACATGAATACAACTAAATTTTAAATGAAACAAGTTCCAGTCAGAGTGACCTGATTTTTTTTTATTTGAAATCCATGGGTGAGTCCTAATGCCAAATCACAACAAATCAAAGCTGTTTGATCAGTCTTTCAGTAAAGAACAGGAGTTATTATCAATTATAATGATTTCTTTTTTTAACCTTCAGCTGATATATATGACAAAGTTGAGAGTGAAATTCAACAGATGGGATTGACGTCTGACTGTGTTGGGGGAGGAAGAATCCAGCATGACAAATTTGACAAGAAAATTCTGGTCTATGGATATTCTATGGTGAGCTAAATGATGATACTAAATTATACTCTCCATTGGCCCTGTGTCACATAGGAGGGGTATAGGTTATGCTCGTGAACCTTGATTTGCCATGTTTATTTGGCATGAAAAAGCTGTTTTTGTCATCGGGAAACGTGATTGCTAAGTAGTTTTTTCATTTACTGTGAAGTGAGAATTGAGTTATGAGTACTTTTTCATGAAATGTGATTTTGTAGCCACTAAGAAGTGTCGTGACAGATGATGAACTGAAATGACTGTTTTATTTTCTGTGAACCATGATCTATACCCCATCTGACACATCTCCTCATCCACGAATGCTAGCCATGGGCTAAATATATGGGAAAACCTCTTGCAAATTAGAAAGGAAGATAATGGAATATTGAATGAAAGTATACTTAAAATGACAGGGGGAAAGTGAAAGAACTCAAAATTTATTACCTTGGATGTCAACTGAACAGTTTCTTTAGAACCCTATCTATACTCACGTCCACTTTGTTTGCAGGGATTTGGCCGAGCAGATCATTCCATTACAGTGGAGAAACTAAAGAAGGCTTATCCAGACTATACAAGTATCACATTCTCAAATGAAGGCTACTAGTCAAGAGGACAACATGGAACAAAGAAATGTATAAATTTTATTTATTAGATGGCACAAACAGGATGTACTTTAGTTGGACTGAGAATGTGTGTAGGATTATCTTGCATCCCTGGTGGACACCCTAGACAGGATCCTACAGGATTTTCTAGGATTCTGTGAGGTTTCTGTAAGTTGCCCTGCAAGTGTCAGTTTTATGCATCTCTGTATTTAATTTCAGAAGATGCATAATGCACCTCAAACAAATTACATGTCTTCCAAGACAAATGAGGCCAGGGTACTTGATGCAGGGACAGTTTTGTTTTTTGCCGTGATTACTTGATTTCTTTATTTGGTCGCAAGGACTGGTCCCACAGGATATAAAATGAATAAAAAAAAATAATGACAAATAAATAAATCACTTTATTTAGGTGCCAACGGTATTTAGCACAGAATGCTAATTTGGGGACACCACCAAGATTGAATTGGAATTTGGAATAGGTGGGTTTTGAGGAGAGGGGAAAACCAGATCAGCACTAGGGAAAAAAATCGGAGCAAGGACGAGAACCAGCAGCAAAACTCAACCCACATGACACCTCATCGGGTTGAAGGGACAATACCTGGAACATTACCCCTCAACTCAATACCCATTTAGAAGATTAGAAAGGATGAGACACAGGAATCAAAGTTTGGTCCCTGCAGCTAGATTTTTGGGCTGAAATGACTATAGCAAGAACTAGTCTTGGAAACAGTCCCCTTCTGACTAACAAACCTTACAAATGTTGGTTGGGGGAGAGTGGGTTGCAAAATGAGTTCCATATAGCCAAAAATCAGGTGGTAACCCCCCCCCCCCCCAACCACCCTCCAGAACTAAATGAATTCTCACTGACCCCGCTGACACAATTCTCCTCACCCTCATTCTCTTCACATGCTTCATTCACATCATGGGAAAAAAGAGATGTTTACTCGTGTACTTATAGTGTCTTGTAAGACATTTTGACAAGAGGACAAGGTGGAGCTCTTTCCTGCATTGGAAAATCTGTTCCTCGTGCATTGCTTGACTTTTTCTCAAACATTTGAGTGGGTGTAGACTTGATCTAGAAAGCGAGCAGTCACATTTTTAAGTTTTGATGTATTTGTCGGTAAACTTTTTGAGGACATTGAAAGGGTTTTGCAGGCAAATGTACCGGGAGAAATCAAAATAGGGACTGCTGGCTGTGTACTACAAGCCTACTACAGTTACACTCTTCAAATATCATGCATCAGTAAAACCTTTGGCCTTGTACCTTAAAATTACAATTTAATGCTTTCAGGAGCCCATAACCCCTGGGCTCCTGGTGCTTTTCAAAATGAAAAGTTGAAATTTTGCGGAAATTATTTGGCACTGTATTCCGTTTTTCCCGTACAAACACTAATTCGTGCCATGTTTGCACCCTTACCAGTATGGATCGAGGAAAAAACCTTGAAAAGGTCTCTGAAATGTGCTTTACTCCGTTCCACCTCACTTTTATGAACAATGACACAGTCAGAAAAACAGAGATGGTTCTTTGGCTTTATTTCTTTGACAGGATGTGTTTATTATAAACCAAGAGACTCGTGCTTGTTTTCACACCCAGCTACAAATTCTCCATGCATTGAAAATTAATTTGATCATGATTGGCTAGCTATTATCATACCTTCCAAACTATTACATTGTAGGTATTTTTTAGTGCATCTTTTTTGTTTTTGTTTTTTTACAAAAACTATTAACTAAGACTATATTACAGGATCAGCAACCTAAAAACAAAAATTTCCTAATGTAGTAAAATGCGTATAAAATGTCCCTATTCTAAAATTTACCAAATGTGACATATTATTACTTTTGGGAACTGTTATCATAGGGCAACTTATTTTAACACTAGTCTAATTGTTTGCTATAATAATCTGATTTAATGCCAATAGCTGTAACAAGAAAGAGATGCTACAATCTAGAGGTAAAGGTTGATTCTCCAACAATTGAAGGGCTTCGTGGAAGAAGTGAGTGCGTGATGACCTGGTCATTTTTAGTCTGCTTGGTCGCTTCAGACTTTTTCATGTTCAGAACAATACCTAAACAATTATACACACCGGTGTTTGTTGACTTTTTGTTGTAGCCCAGTATCTTGGAGAATTGGCTCATATCCAACACTTGGCGATATCTTCTGTTTAAAGGCACTGTAATTAATTTTTAACTCGCCTCGCTTGAGTCTTTGGGTGAAATAGTGGATGTAGCTGTTGGAAACTCCTCAAATTATAGGTTTGACAAAAACAAACATAATAACAACTACAACAGCTGTACACCACCCCCCTCAACCTCCTTCCAATAAGCCATTCACTCTGACTACAGGGCCCTTAAACTAACTGCATAAACCTTAAGGTTAATTGTTTTTTTTTACAATGATGTCTTGCACATACATATTTGTAACATGTTTCAGTTATAAAACATGTCTAATCGCAAACGTGTCACATATTTGGTTACAAAGGCAGGCGGGTTTGCTACGTCTGCATAATTTTAACTTTTTATAGGCGGGTAAGTTATGATCATCCGGGTGAGTGTAGTCCTGAGAAGGATTTTTGTGATGGCATTGACTGATGGTTCAACAACCAGGACTCTGGTGATGACCTCCACTGAGGTTGTCGAAACGTCAGTCAATGTCATTACAAACAGTCCTTCTCAGGACTACACTCACCCGGACAATCATAACTTACCAACCTCTGTTATGACTCCTGGGTTCAAACCATTTACCGATTCCTGTTCTGAAATTCAAATGACTGGAATGGATAAAAATCTTATATTTAATTTCCTTTCGTTTAAATAAGGTGCTGCATTTCATGGTTGTTAGTATAGCTTTTTCCCTTCGATGAACTCCTTGAACTCACAGGAAAGGAAGTGTTTTGAGCTTTGGAACCATTTTCGACAGTTCCTGCAGAAGAGGGACCATTTTGGGCAGTTCCTGTAGGGGCACTTTGGGCAGTACCTGTAGGGGCATTTTGGGCAGTTCCTGTAGGGGCATTTTGGGCAGTACCTGTAGGGGCATTTTGGGCAGTTCCTGGATGTAACGGATGCTTCTTCCAAGAGATCCAAGAGATAAAAGCACCAATAAAATACAGCAAAATGGTTTTTAAAACTTCATCTGCTGTTTCCTTGCTGTTGTATGATTGTCCTGCAAAAAGTACAATAACAACAAGCAACAAGACAGCCAGAAAACTGAACACACAAAACAAAATGGTATGCTGTTTGTCGGAGGATGGGTATTCATCAGTTGTATCAAAATACAGATAAACTACATACACAAGGGCAGCAAAAATAGAACAGACTAGCAGGGCAACAGTTAATCCCCAAGTTGGGTTAATCATTATTCCAATCATCAACCAGCAAAAAAGATAGCTGGTCACGTTTGCACACATTACTATGAAGAAACACCTGAGGTAAATGCAAAGGATGAAACTGTAGAAAATAATGATTGTGACAATAATAATAATGTCAGGGGATGCTTTTTCTTTATGGCGATACAAATAACTACTTGACAGACCAAGAGTGGTGATTAACAATATGATACCTAGTACTGACAAGACACAACATAAAATATATATAGCCTTTGCTGTGTTTTTCTCTTTCGGAGTCTTCCTATCGTCGTCATCATCTTGCAATGCCAAATTAACATATTTACTTAACAAAAAGCCACTTAGCATAACAAAACCCAAAGAGCAATATAAAATTGTTCTGATGTGATGCCCTTTGGCACTGATTTTAAGTTCATGTCCCTGTATTATGCACTTTGCTGTGTTTAACTTTGGATCCCGAATCGCTGGACTGGCAGCCAAATCTTGCAGCTGTAGAACAAAAAGCACCTTACTTGTTAATCCTTTGAGCCCCAATACTGATAAGCATACAGGTCTTGAGAACAAAGTAAGTGATCACCATAGATAAAATGTCATGATTTCTTAAGCAAATTCTCCCAACTAGAACCAAAAGTAATGTATGGAAAACAGTGAGGAGAGCATACATGTTGATAATGACTTTAAAACAGTCTCTTTTTACTGCTGTGAGTGAGCCTAGAAGACTCACAATTGTTCTTACAGTCTATAGTTAATTACCATGTACATATTTTAAGTAGTACGCAGCTGGGTACCACAAGAGTTTCTTCTTAATCAACTTTATTAAGTTTCTTTTATATCGTGCTCTACAAGAAAAGCCACTGAAAGAAGACCCTATTCTTCGTATAGTGTATAGTGCCAAGTCATTTATAGGATCATGTGAACAGACAGGATCTTGGGCGATACTACTCCACTGTGATGGCCAGTTGCATGATTTCATATTGCAAGAGACTGGTGTCTTACTGTAACAAAGCAAATGTATGAAAGTGCCCTCAGTGTTTCTCCCCTCAAATCAGCTAAATTGTTACCGCCTAAAGCCTATAAAGATTATACATGCAATAAAAACACAAAGTAATGCCAGGGGTGTTCCTGCCTTTACGCGAAATACGCAAGTGCGTACTAGATTTTTTCAACTCTTCAGTCGATTTTTCTTTATTTGACGATTTATCAAACAGGGGAAAAGGAAATTAATAATTCACGTACATTAGATGAGATATTAAGGTGAAGTTGTGCAATTTCAATATCGGCGATTTCTTCAACATGCACCTGGACGTGTTATCTCTTCCAACGTTATATTATCTCTTCAAACGTTAATGTCTTTGAAGTATGTTTCAGTCAGAAGTAAGACACTGCCTTACTGCCAGTGAAAATTCACTCTAAGTAGGTACTGCTTAGAAATTCAAAATTTCAAAAATTTTTGCTGTCGAGATAAGGATCAACAACCTTTTGTATCTGCACTAACAGTTACTAAAAACTGGTAAAAAAAAAGAATTAAAAAAGTTGACACTGGCTAAAAATAGTCATGGACGTTTCGGCCACTACTGTTGCCTTCCTCAGCAAAGATAAAAATGCAAATGTCTAACGGTGTCCTACTTAGAATATGTAACCGATGTGTGATAAAAAATCACACCTCGAAGGAACTTTCTGAGTGCAACAATAGTCTCTAGAGTATTCTTAATGACTTTAAAAATTCTTAATGTTATTGTATATGTTTGGTAGCGCTATGTGTTCGTTTATAGTGTTCCTATTTCGCACGGAATGCCAAGCTTCAAGAATTAGTCTTTGTTGCCACGCCAATGACCTGTCGACAATTTCAACGCTCTCCAAATCTATTTGATGACCGTTAAGCATATGGTGTTTGGCCAACAAAGAGTTTTTATCCAATGTTGCTATGGCTTTAGCGTGTTCTTTCACACGTGTTTTTAGCGCGCGTGATGTCTGACCAACATAAACACAATCACAATCTTTACATTTGATCTTATATACGATTCCTCAGGAAGCCTCTTTCTCGATCTTGGCTTTTGGCTTTTTGAGTATGCTCGAGATGGTGCGAATAGGTTTATGGGCGACCTTGATGTTGAAACCTCGAAGAACGTTTGCAACTCTTTCGGAAAATCCTTTGGCGTAGGGGAGGATAACAAAGCCACGATGGTCGATACCATTTATTTCTTGTTGTCTACTCAGTTGGCGGCCATTGTGAATGAAGTTAGCAGGGTAGTTGTTAGTGGCGAGGGCTTTCGCTACTGGAGAGTGTTGAAATTGTCGACAGGTCATTGGCGTGGCGACAAAGACTAATTCTTGAAGCTTGGCATTCCGTGCGAAATAGGAACACTATAAACGAACACATAGCGCTACCAAACATATACAATAACATTAAGAATTTTTAGAGTCATTAAGAATACTCTAGAGACTATTGTTGCACTCAGAAAGTTCCTTCGAGGTGTGATTTTTTATCACACATCGGTTACATATTCTAAGTAGGACGCCGTTAGACATTTGCATTTTTATCTTTGCTGAGAAAGGCAACAGTAGTGGCCGAAACGTCCATAACTATTTTTAGCCAGTGTCAACTTTTTTAATTCTTTTTTATACCAGTTTTTAACATGCCTGGCTACACACCAAACATTCTTAACAGTTACTAGTATCTCCAGAAAAAACTTCAACAAGAGAACTGCAGCACCGTGAAAAGTTACAGAAGAAGCTAAATAAATGGCAAGGAGCATTAGATGCTTGAGTCAAAACTTGGTCATGCGAGGAAAATGTAAGGAAAACAACATTTGAAGTTTCCTTGTAAAATCTTTTATCTCTCTGTCCATTCTCTTCAGTTTCACCCTTTACCTTCATTGTGGACTATTCATCGCGCTTCTTAGCCGGATTATTTGGTACCAAAATGAAACAACAGTTCTCACTATTCTTCTTGCAATGCCTGTGTGTATACTGCGACCCCAGAGCAGTTATAATTATTTAACACCTTGTGCAGAGTCAAGAACTACACATGCTCAACCAGAAGAACTGAGCAGCTCTCTTCTCTGGTGCTTATGCATGCTTATAGATCAGACGCTCCGACTGGCACCGAATGTAGTTCAGGAATTTGTCCCAAGAAGAACAGCAGGTAAGCTTTTAAATTGCAACTTAACTACGTTTGTGTAATTGTCTCTAGTAAATTTTAAGTTACCTGGAAAACCAAAGAACGTCAGTATTATTGTGTTATAAAAAAATCTGTTTTAGACCAAATATCAGGAAATATATATCGCTATCGCAATGCTGGCAAAGTCGTGCGTTCTTACATTCGCAGCCAAACATATGCAGGAGAACACATTATTTTATAATCCCAGCAGAAGTACCATTATAGCATTTAATGTTTACTAGGACCACTAGGGAACTACATAAAGCTGAGTGTAGTGCGAGCAGGAAATCCAAGCATGACAAACATTGCTGGAAAGTGCAATTTGCCTGAGATGATGTGTGAAAACGAGTAAACGATTGAAATCATTATAATAAATGTATTTCTGACTGTAATCC
>OZ034966.1:4386751-4442751 GCA_964030785.1 Siderastrea siderea | reverse complement strand
TATGTGAAATTATTTCTGTCTCCCTTAGGGCAAGTATCATCTTGATTTTGTGCGTACTGCAAAAAAATGTCTGGGAACACCCCTGAATGCTGGCCGTCACATGTAAAGTAAATGTGACTGCACATGTTATGCATCACCTATGCATGTTCCAGTACCTTCAGGTACTGATTGATACAGAAATGACTGAGAAATCAATAAATATACTCATATACAATATAATCTCTTACCTCAGCTAGTACTCTAGTTAGAAACCCTTCAATTTTTTCTTTCCTCTTTTCCTTATTCTCTGACACATTGCAGCAAAATAGTGGAATATGTATGTTGAGTTCCTGGGTCCGATCTTTCACCAGGATGGAACCAAGAGACATAACTTCAAGGACGTAAGGAGGGAAAGCAGCATAAAGACAAGACATACTCCATGTGAGTGCAGCTGGTGTGTAATCCTTGGTTTTGTTAGGCCCATACACATTCACCAACACACGGACAGATGAAAGCTTTGAACCTCCAGGATACAAGGCATATGAGATATTAAAACTGTTTTCAGACTTTGCCAAACTTTGGTAGAGTTGTTCGTAGGTATGACTGCAGGGAGTTGAATCAGTGGAATTGATACACTCATTGATGATATCAGCTTGGGAAATTTGTTGAGCAGAAACCAGCACATTTATGTGGAGGACGATGACAAAAAGAACCTCTGGAGGATATAGAGTATGCATACTTGAATTTTTTGTTGTACGCCAAAGGAAATTTGCCACAAGTTTTCCCTATGACAAATAGACAAATACATTAATCTGTTAAACATTTACGTTGCTCACGATATTGTCATCACCATCACCAAAACAACAAATTAATCGACCTTGGAATTTTGAGCCCTTGTGTTACAGAATCTTGATACAATAACTACCTGCAGTGCCTTCCCAGGGAAATACCAGCGAGAAAATCACTTAACTCTAATTGCGCTGCAAATTGTGGCCTGTCAAAACATTGATTTAAAGGAACCGAAAGATCTCGTATGAAACCTTTTAGTACGGGAGAATGCGTTGAACATCCAAAGTCGAGCTGCAATCAGCAAACAAATAGCATTTCCTTGTGAACATTACACCCTTAACTGAAAATTAAGGATGCATCAAAAGTTCATGGCGTACATGTAGATGCCATAAACATTCATGGCATAGATGCCTAAATAATTTAACAATCTCACAGCCTAGTTGATTTTTGAGGGCTATGAATAAATTTTCATGTTGTGGACAAATTGCACACGCATTTTCAGTAATATATTAAGTTTCTTATATGACATGGAAAGTCGTAGTCTAATCGAGCCCAATCTCGTGCTCGTAGTCTGATCTGAAGGTCGCTTATGTTTTTCACAGTGCAAATTCCTTCTAAACATTAGATATATTTGGTGTAGATGAACAGAAGGTGTAACCAGATACACAGTGCAACTGAGAAGACTGGATTCTTCCAGCTGGAATCAGTAAGACTTCTCTCAACTTTATATGATGAATACGATATAAAATAAGGTTACCTTAGAGATCCTCAGAAAAAAGACGCCAAAAGTTTGTGGGGTTTGCAGTTTTCGAAACGACGAGCTCTACGGCGAGCAAGGATGTCATGGGCCATGTGTGACGCTCTAAATATAACACGACCCGAGGGCAGTAAGCTTATTTCTTCCATTGTCCGACAAATATCTATTCCAAGAAAGAGACAGGAAGTCAACTTATCTTCCACTGCCATATAAAAAGTCCGAAAAAGTATTCTGTAGCGTCTGAATCTTCAAGTAACCGCCAAATAACTGAAATATTCCAAAGGAACTTCTTCGTCGAGAACGCCATTTTGAATTGAACATCGTGCGCTTTTTAGCTTGCGTGACGCCGGAGCGAAATGTCAATTTGGTTCGAAGGTTAATCGATACGGTATCGGTGATGAGTAGCATGATGAGGCACCCTAAGCTAAGAGGCACCCCTTTTTTCTGGGACAGCACTTTAGGAAATAGGAGACGTCTACACGCAGGCTAGCATGGCGCTCGCAAATCCCCGTTAGCCTCCCTTTTAGCCGCCTGTAGCCTGCGAACGCAGCCTAGCATAAAACAACTTTTTTGGTCGACTTGTTTATGTCGTGTGCAGTTGAAACTACTCCATTTTTGCAATCGCCTGTCTTCTACTATTCCCGGAGGAGGGATCGAGGGGGGCACTTGACCCATGTTTGGGTATAGGAGTGCCACTGAGGTTTTCAAACCCTGACCCTGTTTAGGACAAAAAAAAAGAAAGAAAAGCCCAAAATACCTACCCTATGTAGGACAACACCCTCTCCTTATTATAATTACCCTGTTTACTACAAATTTAGATTTCAGATTTTTGTTTTGTACCGAATACAGTGTTTCAACCGATAGGTAAATGTCTCCGTTCTAGGGTTGTCATGAACCATATTCAACGACAACAATCGTGCACCTATATCCTGTTTAGAACAGTCTGAGACCCTGTTCAGGACAGACTCGCATAACATTAGATACCCTGTTCAGGACCAAGAGACCAAAAACCATACCCTGTCCAGTGGCACGTCCCCATATGGGCCACATAAGGAAGTACCCCCTCCCCAGGAGGGGGTACTTCCTTACCCCCTCCCCAGGAGGGCGCCTTTTTGATAGATTGATGGATAGATGGATGGATGGACTAGGCGAAGTGAAGTCAACGATCGAGTTGACTTTTCAAATGATTTTGAGCGAAAATCAGCGCTATTTGGGTCGCATTAAAAATCAAAATAATCAGTCAATGACTTTCCAAGGCCTTGGCGCACGAAATCATTCTCTATCGCCGACGATTCAGCCGCCAATGAGACTGAACGTATTTCGCAATAGAACAGGCGCTGTAAATGTTTACTAATCGTCGTTAGAAGACATCACGTCCCCCTCTTCACCGAGTTCATCTACATTCAAACTTGTCACTATCATTAGATGGGCAACCCTTGCCGTTTGACTCTGATGATGATGACTTCCGCACAGGTTGTTTAAAAAGTCCTTATCCCCAAAGTCCTTTTCAGGACTTCACTCACTTTGTCGATCCTGAGACTATCTACGTAAGAGTGTAGGTGTTGGTGAATAAGAGTAAAAGCTAATAAATTCACCTGCTTCTACAAATGAACCAGAAAGATAACGTACTGCGTTAGCCAGTTTGATGCATAAATCAAAAGTGCCCCCAGTCCTGAGAATAGGGGTAATTTCAATCCCTAGTACAGTAGCTTGCTTGTTGTCCCTTATCCCTATGATTATATTTCTAGACTGATTCCTTGTCGACCCGTTATACCGTGTGGCACTAAATTTTTGAGGGTTCTAATTTTTGCGGTTTTTCGCGATCCGCAAAAATAAGTTCCCGCAAAATAAAATTACCACAACTTTTTTCCCACAAAAATTTACTCCACTGTAGAAATTTTATACAAAAATACTGGTTTGAAGGAGAAAATGCTATAGATAACTCGGTGGATAATACATCAAGTAGTACTCTTGTTATTGTTCATCCGTCTTTCTTTTGCATGTACTATTTTAAAAAACGAAAATGTCATCAGTTCTACATATTTGAGGGCGACTTCCAGAAAATCGCAAAAATTAATTCCCAGCAAGAAAAAACAGTCTTTTAGTTTCCGCTAAACACAAAAAATCGCCAATACGCATAATTAAACTCTCGCAAAAATTTAGTGTCACACGGTATCTCGCTGAGACTTCTACAGCATGGCCTACCACGGGCGACGGGGAGAAGGGAGGCCCCATTAAAAAAGCTGTCGACGGGAAAGGAGAGACAAATAGCATATCTGAGTCAGTGAAAAATGGGGAAAATACAAAAAAATGCGCTCAAAAATGCGCAAAGAGGTCGGAATCGGATGTAAAGGGTACTGGAAGCGGGAAATCGCGACCCCTGTACATTTAAATATAACCTTTGGATGGAGAGGTCCACACGACGCCTAAATAAACTGCACTGGTTCTGTATTGCCGGATCTCTGTTGTAGAGATGCTGGAGCCAGACGTCACTTGAAGTGTAATAGAACAAAACTGAATGCAAGGCTGCCCTGGCTCTACGGCAAAGGGCTAATTTATTTAACGGCCAATATTTCGGCTAACAAAATTAGCCTTCCTCAGGGCCAGAGCTATTCTGAAGGAAAATTCTGTACATTTAACCACCCTCCCCTCCGCACCCCCGTCGCGTTTTATAACCACTCTCGGCATGTGCCCACCAAATGTCGCACAACTAACCTCGTGACTTGAGGATTAGTGCGAGTGGTTAAAGTACACTAATTGTCATACATTATACCATCCTTCCTTTGAGGGAAGATACTGCGGTTCTGATCGGCTGTTGGTGAAGAATTGCGGTGGCTGAGTTCAGTACAACTCAGGAATAGAGTTTCAGTAGAAGCAGCGACTTGTTTGGATGTGGATAGGGCTGGAATACTGGTATAGTCATTGATAATTTTCTTCAGATTCTTAATTTCTCATTTACCCTTCCATAGCGGGGATATAGCACTATTTCCCATAGTGGAGACGGAATGTTGAAGGGGGAATTTCCTTGTTTACAACGCGCTTTACTTTTCCAAAATGTTCTTTTTCCACAGTCAATTGGTTAATGTCATTTATAGCATTTCGCGCTGAAGAAATGAAAGGGGTACATTGACGTGGAGCGCCGATGCTTGTATAGGGCCGGAGTTGCGTTACTGAAAATGTTATAAAATCTTACTTAAAGCGGATTCTCCGGGAATATCTGGATTACCACTCGTTTATTGATCTTTGTACCAGTTGAACCGGAAGTTTTCTAGAACGGGGTGTAATATTGCAAACACACGAGAGCTTCAAGATATCGACCAGCAGCAATTTTAAATTATCTATAGGGAAATAAATGGCTAATTAACTGATGGGGAAAATAGCACAGTCTGGTTTGTGTAGAAACAGTTGTATTTGGGAGGTACTAGTCGAACAAACAAAGAAATAACTTTTCTAAAACGGGGTGTGGAAATTTAGTAAATACCTAGAACGGGGTATTAAAAAAATTATCTATTCCGGGGTATCGTATCACGGGGTAGAACGGCGTATCACTTTGAATGCTACACCCTTCTAAAACGGGGTCCAAAGTTTAGAGGCCTGGTTGGCAATCTCCCACCCAAAACCTACTCAAGGCCGCCTCCCCCGGGCTAGACAAAGCAGTCCTTGTTACGTGATGGTGGACAAGATATTTTGCGTAACTGAAAGGGAAGGCGTCTCAATATCTTAATCCTATTGACATTGTTTGCAAATGTGCCCACCTTGTTGATCTCATGATCAGCACGGTCAAGGTTATTAATTTTACAACGTGAAGTAAACATCCTGATATAGCTTAATCGTACCCCGCTCGTTCAAGTGTTTTTAGAATTACAAAACCCCAAAATGACATGAATTTCACTTCACAACAGTGAACTTCGTTATGTGGTTTGCGAATTATGGTGTAGTACGTGTTTGTGTTGTGTGTCCTGAGGGGTGAAAGCTAGACTGCGAGTAGTCTCTAATTTTGGCGATGGCGATTGTGGGGCGGGCAAAATACACACGCGCGCGCGCGAATCGAGGAGACGCGACGCGAAGGGAGCGCCGTAAATCTAATTTTCGGCGCTCCCTTCGCGTCGCGTCTCCTCGAACTTTCGCGCGCGCGTGTGTGTATTTTGCCCGCCCCACAATCACAATCGCCAAAATTAGAGACTACTCGCAGTCTAGGTGAAAGCTCTTTTCCATATTTATCATACGGAAAGATTCGTTGTAAATCGGGATGGAATTTTTTTGCCGTGTTGACCTCCAGAGTATACTCTCGTATTGCTGATGTAAGAAACTAGGTTATTTTGTTTATGAATCTTTACAAATAAGGAACGAATATACTAATAGGCAAACTCACAATCGATTTCAACCAATAGCTTAATGATTAGGAATATTTAATATTGTCATTAAGAAAATCTAATATCATAAATATAGTGTTATTTGTTAGGCAATACCTTGTATGTAAAAGGGGATGCTAATAATTATAAAGTTGTTGTATTGCGTAGACACGAGTGCATCCAGGCATAGCTGTTAGTCTTCTGTTGAAAATTATTCCAAAAAGGCTTAGAGATCAGAGTCGACTCTGTCTTTAATTATAATTCACATTCTAATTTTACAACTCGGTAATTATTCAACACCAGAAGCAGAAAAGCAAACCGTCAGAAACAAGGTGTGTCATTAATCGTTTTGAAACTTGTGACTGTGCTTACGTTTCAAGCATATATTATTAGCACAAAGGTAAAGGATATATAGAGAGAGAAAGGCAGTAGAACTAAAACTCACTGAAATCGCGCTAAATCGCTCCAAAAACCACATAGGAGAAAGAACAACAGACAGAGGACTTCAGGTAGGGTTTTTTTTATTAAAAACACGTTCGCGTTTTTAAATTAAAGTCGGAATCGTTTTTTCCCATACAAATCCTTATAATTTCGCTGTTACGCAACGGCCGCCGTTACGCTCATATTACAACACTCACACAACGCTGAACAAAGGTCACACGGTCTATATATCTCCCATAGAGCTTGGGGTACCTGTGGTTTCAACATCTCGCAGACGTTTCAAGCACAAAAATACCTCAGTAGTCTAGTATTGACAGGGCTCATATAAACTTCTTCAGAATTTTTCATATTTTTATTTTTTAGAAGGACTATGGAAAAGAAAAAGCGGGTAGGGGATCAAGGCATTTTAGGGAAAAAGACAAAACCAACATTTAAAGGGGATTGAAAATTACAATTTGAAGTTAATAATTACATTCCCAATTACAAATGGCATTGCACATAGGAAAGCACATGGATAGCAGCAGTCTATTTGTGCGTATGTGCGTAATTTTTAATTTCTCTCACCCAGACTTTTCCCTTAACTTAAAACCAATTTCCTACTGTATTTTACAGAATTACAAAATTGAGATGCAAGCCCTTCGATCAGTTGCGTTCCTGTTTCTTGCTGGTGTGGTGATGAAAGCTGCATCGACTGCCCCTAGTGGCTCGGATTTTGTTGCAGCTGTTTACGAGCATGCTTTTGTTAGAGTGGAAAACAGAACAGCTGTCCTACTCCGACAAGAGGCTGTAGCGATTGTTATGAGCAACATGGATGTTTATGAAACACAGATGCAAAAAGCTAAAGAACAGGTATTTAACCTCATATATCAGGGATATATAATATACAAGACCACAAGTCTACTATAGGTATCTAAGGGACCATTGCTACGGTTTTTGAGGTTTATGATATGAAATCCCAGCCGGGGGGGAGGGGAGGGGCATTTTCTGCTGGATGAGGTATGGTTTTCAATTTTTTTATTTAATCACCTCAAATGGCATAACTTTATTGCACAGGTTCGAGTTTATCATTGACGAATGTCTTGCTGTGCGAATACGGTGCACTTTTGTAAAACTTTGAAATAACTGTACAGAAGATAGAAGACGAATTATTTGCAAAGAAATAGCCAAGCGACACTGTCGCTGTCCATTTGTTTACATTTCCTGCGGCTTGAGCTCTGCGTTCGATGGGAAGCTACGAAAATTGACATATCATAGTCAACTAAAAGTGTTAGTTTTTTTGGATTCAATAGTTACTGGACCAGGCGTAAAGTAATTTACTTTGCAAACCACTCTGTGTTCTGGTGTTTAGGCCTGATAATCTGAATTAAGATGCTGGGAAAACCTTGGTGTATTTTGATGTGAAATGAAGTTGAAATAAAGTGTGAAATAAAGTCAGGCTTTTGAGCTTTGAGTGTTACACCACACAACAGCACCAAAACTACGTCAACCAGACTTTCACTCAAGTAAAGCGACTGAAACACTTATACGTGTTGCACTTGAAAATGATCCAGTGGTCAAGCTGTCAACATGCTGGACATCCGACTTGAAGATCGGTGGTTCAATTCCTGATCTTTTCCACTGTGTTCTTTCTTTAGCAGGAAGAAGTTGTGTTCCACATTTTTTTCTTTCACCTAAGTGTGTAATTGTGTAACTCACTGTTTAGAAAACCTAGTGAAGTGCGGGGTTTACCCTGCGATGAACGTATCCTCCCATCCAGGGTGGGGGAGTAGTAAATCTTCGATGCTACATAAAGCTAGAAAAGTGCTGGTTAGAGTAGAAAGGGCCACAGGATTGGTCCAATTTTGGTAGAGGCTGTATAGAATCCTATATTTTAAAGAATTTGACGTGAAAAAAAATCTTTTGCCTTCCTTACAGAACGTCAGTATCATCGTGTTCCCCGAATATGGCTTGACTGGTTTTGGTTACACGCGAGAGTCCTTTAAACCTTTCCTGGAAGACATCCCGGACCCAGAAAAGGTCACCTGGAATCCGTGCCAAGATCCAAAGGCAGACATCACCACTCCTATCATGTACCGCCTCAGCTGTCTAGCTAAAACCTACAATATGTACCTTGTAGTCAATATGGGAGATATAAAACCATGCAATAAAAGCACTGACCAACACTGTCCAACTGATGGACGCTATCAGTACAACACAAACGTAGTTTTTGACGATGAAGGAAAGCTTGTGGCCCGGTATCATAAACAGCATCCTTTCTTGAATGAGATGAAGGTTGTTGACCGCCCGCTTGAACCTGAATACATTACCTTTGAGACGCCCTTTGGTAAATTTGGAACATTCATATGCTTTGATGCCTTGTTTCATGACCCTGCTGTACCACTGGTGACTCAACATAATATTGATCACGTGGTCTTTCCTACTGCCTGGTTCGATGTACTTCCACTTTTCGCGGCCATCGGATTTCACGGCTCGTGGGCTCGTGGAATGCGAGTAAATTTTCTCGGTGCAAACACCCACGTACCTTTCCTCTTAAACACGGGAAGTGGAATCTACAGCCCTGCTGGCGCGAAAAAATACTTCAGGAGCCTGTCTGCTAATGGTTCTCTATCCATCGCCAGTATTTCAAAAACACCAAAGAGCGTACCAGCTAAGATAAGCGCAGTAAAGACCGAAAACAAACAGCCAGTGAGTGCCAATGAAGATTCGTTCTATTCCGACTTGTTTGGTGATCTGTTTCTTTTCAAAGAGCTAAGCAAGCCAGAAGGCACTTTGGATATATGTTACAACGACAGTGATATCTGCTGTTCTCTTACTTACAAGATGGCTGAAAAACGTGCAGACGAAATGTATGCCTTAGGCGTCTTTGACGGTCTTCATACCAGAGAAGGGCAGTATTATTTGCGGATATGCACTCTCATCAAATGTCTCGGATTAAGCCGTGATACGTGTGGACAACGCACATACAACGCCAGCACAATCTTCGAGTCTTTTACACTCCGAGGCCAGCTCAGCACTCCATACGTTTATCCGCAGGTAGTGGCCGATGGCGTGTCACTTCTGCCGGGAGAATGGGATCACAACATGCCTGTTACGCATATGCAGAGCAAGCAACAACTGACCAAAGGTCTCTTGACCGCCGCACTTTTTGGACGCGTGTATGATCTGGATGACACGCAGCCTACCCCAACCGTAGAATCATCCGCACCACGTGTGGCCGGTCAGGTTATCCTCACTGCCATACTGGCAATGAAGGCTTATAATTATAAGTTTGCAATTTAAGAAATAACAGCGTCTCTAATGTAAATCTTTCTGTTTGTCCAGTTAGAGAAACTTTTGTTTTTTTGCTATTGCTAGCACTAATGTTTTTCATTTTCCCGTTGATTCTATTTTCGTTATTTTTGCGGCTGCCATTTAAGGTTCGAGAAAAATAAAACCACGAAAAATTAACCCGCTAAAAGGAAAAATAAAATAATGAAATAAAAAATGCTTATTTACTTGCCAAACACAGATATAAAGTGGTGTTTACCATACCCTAGCCGATACATAGTTTGTTCACGTTGTTATTGGCAGTAGTAGCAAATAGTCATAAGTGGGTAAATTGTGATCGTCCAGGTGAATGTAGTCCTGAGAAGAAGTGTTTGAGGTGACATTGCCTGACGTTTCGATAACCTGAGCAGAAGTCATCATCAGAGTCAAGTGAATTACATGTGAATCGTCAGTAGATATTATGGGTGTCTGGTCCTTGTCCTGATTTGTCGACGAACCCGTGGTACGTGGGTGTCAATTTGGCGCTAACCAATCAGACAACAGGATATTCAAGACAATAAAACAAAAGGACACACCCTCTTACAAGTAGTCACTTTTTGGACCGGAACCTTCTTGTATTATTAATTCGCGAAGAATACACTCTTAGTAATGTGAGGTAGACTGCAATACAGGCGTTTTTTTTTTCACGTGAGTTGGTTCGTGATCGACGTACGAAGAGCAAAGTCTAAAAACAAAAAGTCTAGAGCGAGTGGGAATACGGGGAGAGTCTGGGAGACACACGCTGCAAGGGCGTGCAAGGCTTGCGCGCTACACTGAGTACAATTCACGCTTTCGGTACTTTCCGCGCTTTTAGCGATTCGAATTTTAAGAGAAGAAAGCGGTTGTTTTGCAGTAGATTTATGATGAGGCAATGGATATCTCTGATTGGATATCAGTTCCAGCTGCCACAGTGATTGCAAAGCTGGTACTTCTTCATTTATTCCATGATTTGGACAACGCTAGAATATATAAACTATGAAAGCGTTTTAATGGTAAAAAGCTTGATACTGCTAGAATGTTCCTGTTTCAGGCATTAGTAGCTCCGTGATCCTTTTTAATATTTGCTTCATTTTCAGCTTTCCTTTTGTCCTGCAAAATTTAAAAAAGACATTGTTAGTCATTATAAAAATTACATCACAAGAGAGTGATGTTTTACACAGATTTGTTCACGTTTTTCTGTTTTGCCGCCAGAGTGACTATACAAAAGTCTGTATAGTGTTAAACTGTAGACTGTAGTTAGAGTGTGAATGGTGCAAATTAATAAACAAGAATCTGAAAATCTGAAGCATAAAAACAACTTAACGAGCACATGCTATGTTTGCCTCCAAACCGGCTATTAACTCGCCAAAATTGCTTATGATTTTCGGGTTCCTCAGCTAACCCATCTCCAAGAGCAAAATAAGTAAATCCCGTTCCAGGAAGTGATGAGGCTTTCCTCATGCCGAGTATATTTATGAATTCAATTCCTCCCTGCCGAGACACTTGCATGACCCCCCCCCCCCCCCCCCCCGTCCCGCTTCACGGTGTTGGAAACTCAGTGTGTTTTGTTTGTTTGTTTGTTTGTTTGTGTTTTTTGTTTGGCAGATTGAAGCCAGGCTAGCACGTGCTCGAGCTTCCAACCCCCTCTCCATCACCCTTGTAAAAATCCTCCGCGGTTTTATTTCGCTCTCGCGCTACACAATCATGTTTGCACATAACAAAAGAGAAGGTCTTTTGAACAGGTGATAGTCTGACAAACATTCGCTTTTTTCTGATAAAACTCACAGAGGGGCCTTCAAGTTGCCAAAAACGGATGGAAATAGTATCCGGATATCCGGATACTTGATATAGTACGTACAGTATATAGTATCCAAATATGCGGATACAGTGGGACGGCAGGGGCTGAGTTGCAGTCTAAAAGCCGTGTTACACTGCACAATTTTCCTTGCAACTCGTCTTACAGCTTTGTGACGGTACAAGTTGCACGAAAAATTGCCTACTGTAGCATGTCCTAGAATAGATGAGTTCCGCAAAATTTTGTTGCCCCAATCGTTGCGAGAAGTGCAAGTCGGCTCTAGTTACGCAACGATCCCCGCACACTGCACGAATTTTTTCAAGTGCTGCACGCGCGACCCCTAAATAAGCCACGTTTCGTGCAGATCCGACTCGTGACGGCGCGACAAAATTGGAGCCAAATTAAACTAAACATTGCCTAGCGTAACATAGGCTTAAACAGGCTATGCCAGACCTTACAACGTAAAATGGCAGCACTCCTTTGATTTAATTTGACTTACTTGTACACGCTTGCTCAATTTTCCTGAAAACGCAAGTCGTCTTTTCATTTCTCTTCGCTTGAGAATCCTCAAAATCTGTTTAGGATTGGCGTATGTAGGCGTGGGGCACCCTTCTCCGGCTTCAGCTGGTGGCAACAGCATTTTGCCTTGTGAATTCACAAGAGGGTATGACTGAGGCGTAACAAGATCATTACTTATATCAGAAATCAGCTCACAGGCAATGTGCACCAAACCACTGATTGGTACTTATCGCTACTTCTTTAGAATGGGCTAACTAGGAACATTGCGACTAAAAAATGGAGAGAATAAACACTACTCCATTGTAACGTATTATGTCCGTAGGTTTTAAAAAGTTTTTTTGTGTGCTGTTGTTTTGCCTGTGAGGCTTACCTGTGTTTGAATCGCTTGCATGGCGTTTTCGTCCCACTTCACATTTTTCTCTTCAGACTCTAAATAAATACATAAATATTAATATATTTGCGTTATTATTTCACCTTACTCATCCATGCCTGAGCAGTAATTCAACCATCTTTGGCTGAGTTTGGCTCGAATAATTGTTTAAACTGCAAAACACTACTAAGGTTGGCAAACTTGCGTACATGCATAAATACCGAAGTAGCTTGTGTGTACGCCATGTTTGCCAGTTACAGTTGACGAACACTGATAGCGAGAAACAATTAATCACAGTTGGAACGTATTCTGTTGGGCATATGTAGAAGCATTTCTTTTTAGAAATAGGACACAAACTAACCTTTTTCGCCCATGGTTGCTAAACAGTAAAAAATATAACTGTACGTCATAATAGATGGGAAGCTCGCGCACATTATAGCATCAACTGCCAATCTGCAGGCAGTTATTTTCGGACCTTCAACCATGACGACCACGCCACCTAAAAGCGTTTTATAGAATTCTTAAGAGGCGCTGCCTGTAAGGATCGAGCAAAGTTGGAAATCGGCCCAAAAATCAAAATTTTGAAACTTTGTCAGAATAAAGCCTATTACATGCCTGATTAAGTGGCATAATTTGTTTTCTTCAAAACTCGAAAATTTTATTTTGGGACGCATTTATTTTAAGGGGGCATTTTTTGTTGTGAAAACCGAAAAAATGCAAAATTTGAAAAATTGGTAAAAAATTACCAAAAACTTTGAAGCCAATAAGACTTAAGGCAAATATTAAGGGTAATCTATAGATGTCAGTCATATATAATTCATCTGGATCAATAATGTTTTTGTCTAAGAAAAGTATGTTCAAAGATGGCTCTATTTTCCTAATACTTGTACAGTCAGGGACTATGCTTCATTTCCCAGGATATATCTCGAGTAGTAGATAGAGTTTGGATAATTTGTTTACACCTTTTGAAAGGACTTATGTTGGTGTAGTTTTTGATATAAAAATTCCTGCGGGCAATCATTATGTGTTTCCAGAAGAGCGCCTCAAAAAAGCCCAAAATTCGACTTTTCTTGGGACGCCTTCTCAGGCGACACGGTCTGGAGGGCTGGTAACGAAAATACAAGCACTGGTAATAAGCTATATAATATGACAAAAACTGCTTTGTTTATTTTTATTCGACTGTGTCTCTGTTTTATTGCGAAATTTTTTTTGTTCTGCTAGTCCGATGAGCCTTACAGATATACACGCGGCGTTCCTTCCTACGCTGGTGTAGCTACACCTTCGCACACCGTGAAACACATGAGCAACGTTTCTTCAATCCAGTAAACCCGTCGATGGACGTTTTTGTTCATTGATAATGAATTGCCTGTAGTTGTTCTGCTATGCAGGAGTGGTGCTGCTGTATATTGCATGTCAAGAGTAGCTCGAAATTTTTGGTTTGCCGGTAGGTCCTGGTCCTTGGAAAATTCACTAGAAAATCCTATGTGGGAAAAATATTTGCATAAGAGGGTATATACACGAAACTTCACTTGACACATCTCAATCGAGAAGAAAATCTTTCAACGATGCGTAAAGACCGGGACTTTCGAACAAAGAAGCTGAGTAAAAGAGTTGGTAGGAGTTTGTTTATTTGCAATTTGCATGCGTGGGAAAGTACCAAAGTTTAGTGTTGTAATTCAATTATAGCATTCGTCGCGAATGATTTGTTACAGGTGCTAAAAACATCCAGATCCTACAGTACTTCTACTTGTTCTAAACTTCCTAGGAAAACACGTTATTGGAATTCACAAAGGTATTTTGACTATTTTAAAATATAATGTTGTTTCACAATCTTTGTTTTCTTGGAGGATAGTTCAAAATTCAAGACATTATATTTACTGAGAAAACCTCGCCTGCCGACCTGTCAATCAATTGCAAAACAATTCTGCTCGATAGACGTGCACGAATGCTCGAAGCGCCTCCAAACCCCAGAACTTGAAGCATGTGAATTGTGTAGCAGAAAGTTTTGTTCTTAAAAGTGCCAAAAATGGATAAATGTGGGAATGGAAAGCTTTCCGCGACAGAGTGTGGTTCAGTTACTGTGAAAGATACAGAGATCACTGAATATCAAGCGCTACGTGATTGTCAGCGCGACATAACAGGGCACTTAGATATGTCGAAAATGCGTGGAGAGGACGTGTCGTCTGAGAAAGAGCTGATTTTGATGGGGGCAGGCAAGGACATCTTCATGCCCCTCTCTTCAGCATCTTTCCCTATAGGGTGTGATTTGTTCCCAGTCTCCTTTTCTATGCATTAGGAGTATTTGAGGGGACCGCTGCCGTAAACTTTCAGTTGTGTCCAAAGCCCCGAGATTCCTTTGGCATCAAATGGAGAGGGCGGAAAAATCTTTACTAGGTCCCAGAGAGGGTCGCATCTCCCGCTCAAAAAAGCACACGGGTGATCGCACTATCAATAAGAAGCTGTCGGAGGAAATATTCAACAGGACTGGATCACTAACACCTATCGGCTCAGGTATTCATCTGTATTATTTTTATTTGTTAGGAATTTTGCACTAACTACCGTATCCGCTAACAAGGCTCTATTATATGTTGTCATTCTTCCAGCAATCCGTGGGCAGTGCCGCGAAAAGCTGAACACAAGCATTGCGACCCATGAAGGGAAGTCAAAGGAGGTGTGGAAAAATAGTGAACGTAATCATTTTGCAGTAGGTCCCTCATGCCTGTAGAGACCTACTCTTCTTTTTTATTACTTTGTCTTCTGTTTACTATCCATAAAACGTATAAAGAGAGAACGCTTTAGTAGCCTAGGCTGTGTCACAGGCTAATTCAGCGTAGTGGGCATCCTGTGGCGACGAGCAAGCAATGCCGCAGACTCGTACCCAGTCGCTTGTTAGTACGAAAATGGAGCGCGCAAGGGAATGTGGGGCCAGAAGAGGACGCGCAGAGGATTATGGGAGTCCTCCTTTAGACCCACAATTCCTTGCGCTCTCTCTCCTTTTTTTAAGCAAGCGACTGGGTAAGAGTCTGGGGGTACAGTGGGCGTGGGACAGAGCAGAAAAAAAGGGGAAAAAGCGCATCGCTTCGGCCAATTGTATGAAATAAACGTTGCTACCCCGTCTAAAGACCTCCCCTGGAATTTCCGTTTTCGTCTTGTACTTTCCTGGAGTTTCCGGCCCTCAAACAGACCCCTTCCCCTTGAAAAAGAAGTCCGCAAAACCCCACCCCCCCCCCCCCCCCAGTCTCTAGTCTCCCAGCGCGTTTCAGTTTCAACACAGGACGTAGGTTTATCCGATAATTTATTTAAAAGCCTTTTTCATCCCAGGAAGAGACGCGGTCGACGATTGATGACAGCATCAGCCAAGCCACGTGTGCACAATACCCCAGACCTCCACATAACACTGACGAAGGCAAAGTAGCAGCTTTGCAATGATTCTTGGATGAGTGCAGTATTGGGCCCCTCGGCTCTATTAGGAAGCGTCCTTGGAGTGAAGCCACCTCGAAAACGCATGACTGCTACACCCATAAAGCCAGTGAAATCATCGCGGAAGTCCTAAAAACACACAGTGGTTCCTCTTGTCTGCTGGAGGGATGGGCTGGTCGGGAGTCCGCTAAACCCCGCCATCGGTTCAATTCCAAGCAAAAGAGATACTTGGAGGGAAAGTTTAAACATGGCGAGACCACGGGGGTCAAGGCCAACCCAGATGACGTCTCGAAGGGGATGAGATGCCTGAGAGACGAGAACGGGAAGCGAATCCTCACCGTGGAGGAGCTCCTGTGTCCCCAACAAATATTCTTATTCTTCTCTAGTATGGCATGTAAGAGAAGAGATGCCACCGAATCCGATGATGAGGCTGAAGAATTTGTGAGGAAGCAGGCGGCCGTCCACTCGGATGTGATGGAAGCGCTACAGCAGAAAATCACTCATCACTTGCTGTTCTCTGGAAAGGACCTGTGCCTGATGACAGAGTCAGAGATCGAAAGCCTCAAGATGACCCAGATGCGCTCCATGGTTGTCCACTTTTCCATTAAGGTTAAGGGACGAAAGAAGGAGGCGTATCGAGATGTCATTATTGCGTTTTTGAATAGGTCCTCTTGTAAGCAGTAATTCTAGTTACCCTTTTATTATTAACAATATGGTTGCAGGGCTAGGTTGTTACTTAGGACCAAAAATGCATGGCGGCATCCATCCCTACTCTGGACCACATTTCTACGCCTTTTTGTGGTTTCAGATATTTTTCTTCCCTCAATCCCTGTGTCAAAGTCAGTGATACCGCAAATTTACGTCGCCAGTTATTTTCCAGTACTTTCCCCCAAAAAACTACACAATCCGATGGCATGTAACATGAACAGATTTTGTAACTAGTCTGTCAATCCAAGGCAGGATGATCATCTATAAGTTTCCTGCACAAGAGGAATTTAAGCAGAGAGAGTTCTTAGTTGAGAGAAAGTCGGAATAACAAACAACGACCCGTGCACCAATCGTCCGGTATTACAACTTACTTGTGTGGCTCATTGCGTAAAAAATAACCAAAATATCTGTAATAAATCGGAGACAGCGTCGAAAAATAAACAACAAAGCAGATTCTGTCCTTTTTAGTGTCTTAATTGCCACAGTTGGAAATTCTGTAACTCGTAACCAGTCCTCCAGACCGTATCG
The DNA here is from genome assembly GCA_964030785.1 of Siderastrea siderea. Classification (NCBI taxonomy): domain Eukaryota; kingdom Metazoa; phylum Cnidaria; class Anthozoa; order Scleractinia; family Rhizangiidae; genus Siderastrea; species Siderastrea siderea. The sequence goes on along the minus strand of OZ034966.1, from coordinate 4,425,808 downwards.
CCCAGAAGGCATTTCGAGAAAAGTCGAATTTTAGGCAATTTTGAGGAGCTCTTCTGCAAAGACATAATGGTTGCCCACGGAAATTCTTGTATTAAAAACTACACCAACATAAGCCCTTTCGAAACGTGTAAACCAATTTTCCAAAGACTGTCTGCTACTCGAGAAATATCCCGGAAAATGAAGCATAGTCCCTAACTGTATGAGTATCAGGAAAAAGGCGCCATCTTTGAACATACTTTTCTTAGACGAAAAAATTATTGACCCAGATAAAATATATATGACTGATATTTATAGATTGCCATTAATAACTGGGTTAAGTTTCATTGGCTACGATGTTTTTGGTAAATTTTTACCGATTTTTCAAATTTTGCATTTTTTCGGTTTTCACAGTAAAAAATGCCCCCTTAAAATGAACGCGTCCCAAAATAAAATTTTCGAGTTTTAGAAAAAACAAATTATGCCAATGAATCAGGCATGTAATAGGCTTTATTCTGACAAAGTTTCAAAATTTTGAGTTTTGGGCCGATTTCCAACTTTGCTCGATGCTTGCAGGCAGCGCCTTTTAAAAGTTCTTCTGACCAACTTCACTATTATATTCAATGTTGTTACATTGGTCTAACTTGGCAGGACTATGTGAGAGCTGAGTTCGTAGAGACAGCGTTCAAGTTCACACAGAAAGAAAAGGAAAAGTCACCGGGTGTTGGCAAAACCCGTGACGGCCAGATACCCGTGACGGTTACAATTTGTAAGGCACGTGATGGTCGCATCCGTGACACATCCCGGCGTGATGGAAACGTGATGGGTACGTTACAGTTTGATTTGTATCTTTATGTCGAGTTTGCTGGGGATTTTGAGTGAGATTTCCTACGTGGTAATTTAATAGGGGTTGTGACTGTGGTCTGCCCTCGTTTTGTCACGTTAGCCGTAAAACCTTGAATGTGGCTATTTAACGTTGTACTTGTCCAGAACGGCAAACAAATAGAAAGTCACTGTTTTGCTACTGAACGTTTTAATTTGGTCACGTTCTTTTTTCCTTCGCCGTTGGTGGGATTGGTTAAGATCCCTGTGCTCATCAGTTATTACTCCAAATATTTTGTGAAAAGAGACCAGTTACGCAGAGGTAAAGATGTAGTCATGGTTTGATCACATATTTCGTCAAATACGGCAAGGGCCAAGAATCACTTTTCCCACGCAAATCCCTCAAATCTGAACAATTCATAGCTTTCCAACTTTCGAAACTAAACCATACACCCAAACTTTCCAAAGGTTCATAGTTTAGCAACTATTTTCCTTGTTCCCAGGGACCTTTCTTTTCAAGCTAAGAAGAGAAGGGCCCTGGAAACGAGGTTGCCGAGCTGTCCCTCCTCGTTATGACGTCACACTGCAGCTATTTCCAGTTTTCACTATTGTGTTATATTTGACTGACCTAAACAAAAATGAAATTTTAGTTTGACCGTTAAAAAGAAGCAAAGAATCACCGATAAAATTTTCTTGAACAAAAGTTCACCATGTGCGAGTTATACCAAGTTACACAAACAAGTGTCAATTAAACTCTATTGCTTCTAGCTCTTGACCGGTTGAAATGCTTTCATCAACAAAAATGGTGACCGCATGATACGAATCGAGTGCTCTCCAACTGAAAAATCAATTCAAACGACCGCGTTTTAAGACCATTCTGGAGGTATTCACCTGACAGGACGTAATGGCATTCTCGTTTATCATGACGGTCACGCGAAGGCCGGTCTGGGCAATGCATTATATTTTTCATCGTTCATTTTTCTTCTACATTTTGTAAACACGTTTACTGCGGCGTAGTCAATTGAATAATGGCTGAAAGTATGGCTGTACTTTTTACTGAGGTCAGTTGTTATGCAGTTTACATACTGGTTCTCTTGCTGTGCGTGTTTTCATTGAATAAAATCGATCGGTTTGCTTTAGCAGTGCTATCTCAACCGATGGCTCAAGATATTAAATTTGGAGATAAAGGTTGCTTGCCTTACAACTCTCAGAACTCTACTTTTTCTTATGAATACAAAGAGTTCTGTGTGAAAGGACTGGACGACAGCAGTGAGCCGGAAACAAACCAAACAACGTAAGTACAGTAAACCAAACAACGTTAACGGAAGTAGAGTCGAATCTCTTTAACACCGAAGCGAAAGGGATAGCAGTTCTAGGAGGTGTATTTTGTTCTTCTTCGGACCAAGCGATCACACCGAACTGACCGCAGAAGATAGGTGTCCATGTTATGGAAGTATCTGTGTATATAAATTTTTACCGCGGACAGTCAGCTGTCCGCAGGAAAAAAAGGAAGCGTACGAGGGAACACCTACGCCGGAAACATTTACCGAAAGTACAGTTACGTCACTCAAATAATGTCAGTAAAATCTTTTGCCTAAATCTGTAAGTTTCAAATTCTCATTTTTTTATTTTGCAAAACTCTTTGCATCGAACCAACAAGGGGGTTAGTTTCTAAAGAAACTGTAGTGCTGCGTCGCCGGTGGGGACGCGAAATACAAAATTTTGATAAGTTAAATTGGCTTCTCAGGACAGACAGTCCGAACAATTAAATTACTGCTAAGATCGTTTTTCTTAATCTCAATTCCATTTTCTTGGACAAAAGTTCAAATAGGCCAGGTTTGCACACGCGGGCTCAATCTCTCTAACTCGTGATCCGGATCGGTTCAGTTGAAATTCTTTCATCACTTATGTTCCACTTTGCTGTTCAGTCATGCTCATCGCTGATAGTGACCGCATGTTACTAATCGGGTGACCTCAAAAAAATCGAACGGCCGCGTTTGCAGAGCATGCTAGAGGTCTTCATATGACAGTACACTGTCTCATGACAGTCATGCGAAGTCCGGTCTGTGCTTTGCATTTTATTTTTAACTGCTTATTTTCCTCCTTCATTCTACGGACACGTTTACTGTGGGGTAGTTAATTGAATAATGGCTGAAAGTTTGGCTGTACTTTTTAAATTCAGACGTTATGCAGTTTACGTACTGTTTCTCTTGCTGGGCGCGTTTTCACTGAATCAAATCGATCGGTTTATTCTGGCAGTGCTATCTCAACCGATGGCTCGAGATATCAAATTTGGAGATAAAGGTTGCTTGTCTTACAGTCCTTACAACTCGACTTTCTCCCATGACTACAAAGATTTCTGTGTGAAGGATCTGGAACATGGTAGTGAGCCAGAAAGAAACCAAACAACGTAAGTACAGTCGAATCTCTTTGTATTTAACAACGAAGCGAAAGGGATGGTTGTCCGAGTTAAGGAGGTGTTCGTGTTCAGTACTGAGTTTTGGGAGGAGGTCTATGGAGACGTACGGGGGAGCTGAGTGTGGAGGTGTCCGTATTATTGAGTTTTAATTAATAAATTTTGTTCTCCTTCGGACCAAGAGATCTGATCACACCCGAACTGACCGCAAAAGATAGGTGTGTCCATGTTATGCAAGTATCTGTGTAATGTGTAATATAGCCAGCTGACTGTTCGCGGTAAAAATTAATCGTACGAGGGAGCAAGTCCGCGGGAAATATTTACCGAAAGTGCGATGACTTTCAAGTACAGGCTCAAATGATGTCAGTAAAATCTTTTCCCTACAATCTGTAAGTTTTAAATTCACTTTTTTATTTTATTTTTCGAAACGTAAATTTCTGATGTGTTTGCAAAATGGCAAAAATAACTGCGACTAAGCTTCTTTTCAGGATCTCACTGTAACAGAGGAAAGCAGAAAGTAAATTATTATACCTTCAGTGATTTTTTTTATCCGTAAAATACATTTTGTTCATAATAAGCTTGTGCCTTGAGATTTGTTTAAGCACAATATTGTCAGCCATTTCTTTTATTTTTGTCAGTCTGTAGGAGGACCCTTATGTAAAAACACTTTACTTTAAGGTATTTAGTCTGGCACACCAATAGCGGCTGTGCTTCGTTTGTCGATCTTTTCCCCATCGCGGAGCCTGCTCAGCCCACGGACTCTGGGTGGGAGGACCGGGCGATGTTAAGTCGACAACTCGACAGGAGTCCGAGATTAGAGATGGTCACCAAAGGAACACGTCCGTATTATCCATGTGTTGGTACTCAGTACTAAGCTATTGCGTCGCAGACAGTCTACACCGCCGTTATTTATCTAGGTTTTGAGTGACACGTCCGACTGCACCGCACGCTATACTAAGCGGGCTTTCGGAGTTACGTCACGGACACGTTTTCTCTCACACGCGGCTCAGTTATTTACTGTCATCACTGATCACGGAACGCCAGGGAGGATAAGCGTTGCGTGACAGATGCAATACAAATCATTCAGAAATACGACATACAATGCACCAGTTGCTTCTTACAGGGCTCACAAGTAGAAGTATTTCCGAAGTGAGCATCAAACATTTGAAAATGTTTTCGGGCGAGGGGCAACAAAACTGCACTTGGGGCGACGTGACTCGGGGCGATGTGACTCGGGGCGACTCAGGGCGACTTCCACTGCTGACCAGTATTGTCCGCGGAATCAACACAGGTTCTCACGGTTCTCACCGTTCTCATGACAATCACGCGAAGGCGAGTCTTGACAGTGCATTTTGTTTTTCACTTTTTTCGCCGACTCATTCTTTCCCTTTTTCAGACAGTGTACACCTTTAAGCGAACCATGGCTGAAAGTTTTGTCGTAGTGTTTAAAGCCGGTGGTTATGCAGTTTACGTGCTATTTCTTTTGCTCGGCACGTATTTACTGAATCAACTCGATCGGTATGCTCTGGCAGTTTCCTCACAACCGATGGCTCGAGACATCAAGTTTGGAGATAAAGGATGCTTGCCTTATAACTCTACTTTTTCCCATGACTACAAAAAATTCTGTGTTAAAAGTGTGAAGGATAGCAATGAGCCTGAGAGAAATAGAACAGCGTAAGTACTTCTATTTTCACTTTTCATTAGAACTGCGATCATTCCTAAACGCAGCACATGTGCACACACTCGTGCAACATTTTACGCGTATATGCTAAGCTCGTGACGATGAAAAAAGAGTTAAAACCTAAGGCTGTGAGAGATGAAATTCAGAATTTGTTATTGAATATTATTTTAGCCGTCCACAGATCGAGTGATTTCCACTACTGACACGAAATAGAACTATTGGTGTTATGTAATCGTGCATGCAACGGCATTTCGCAATTCACTGTAATTAAGAGTAATAGAAGTCTTAAAGGGAAGGGGCGTAGAGTGGCGGAAATAAACGTGTGGCAGAGGAAAGAAAGAAGTGGTAGACATTAAGAAAAAAATTACAATTTTGCTTAGTATCGGAATGTTTTGCTTAATATCTTGGAATATACATCCACTGGACATTAATGGGGGGGGGGGGGGGACAGTCAAGATTTAGATGTTAGAGTAGGGAATCTAAGACAAAACCAAAATAACGTGTTTAAAAAACAGAATTTACTCATGTTGATTACAGGACATGAAGAGATGAATGTATTGTAGTAGAAAGTGAGAGCAAACTTTGTGCTGATGTGATTAACTTTGATTGTCACTTACAAAGATGGCGCAGAAGTAATATGGGTTCGCTAGATTTTACACAACCCTCAAAAGTGTTTTATCTGCAGGATATACAACATAACAAAACAAAGCATCAGTGGTTAATTATCATTAATCAAACGTCTTTTCTATTTGGAATTCATTCCAGTTACAATACAAATGCATCCCTTTGTCACATGTATAAATTCAGTCTTAGCGACTAAATTCATCAGTTCTTGAAAAACATGGGAGTGCGGAATTCCATGTGGATGTTAAGGATGACGGGAGGAGGGGGAAATGACCTAAACGCCCAGTGGATGTTGTAATAATAATAATAATAATAATAATAATAATAATAATAATAATAATAATAATAATAATAATAATGCAATTCTTTATACAGATGGCCTATATCACACAAGGTGGTTTTCAGTAGGGCACTGTAAAAATATAACAAGATAAAATTTAACTAAAATACTAAAATGCTAATTTAAATATTAGAAAAATTAAGAGGGATTAAACACCTAAGTTCTACTTAAAAGTAGAAGAAAATGGAAAGCTATTTTAAAATTTAAACCTACTATGTAATGATATTCTAAAAGCATTATAAGATAGGTTTCTCATCTTCATAGGCAGGGCATTCCAGTCAAGTAAGGCACTATTTAGGGATCTAAGCAGTCCCCAGTTAGTATCTGATTTTATGATTCGATCAGATGTTGTATGGGGAACTTGTGAATATGTTGATGGTACCTGAAGGAGCAACCAGTGGGAGGCCACTGAAGGAGATACTTGAACATAGGGTAAAATGGTTGGGAGATGGGGACCTCACACCCTCCTCTTCACCTCCCTTATTCCCAAACCAGGTGCTTTTTAGGAATACTAGAATTTATTTTCACTATACAGGTTAAAAGGCAAGCAAGGGGTCCTATGCCTCTGTAAAGGCTTTTGCACATTATTTCATTGCACTGACTAGTGTACGGTTGTTTGTAGGCATGTCTTGCTCCTATAAGGGCATAATTTTCTGGGAGTTTTTGGATGTGTGTATGCTGCTGGGACTGTAAAACCCTTGCCCTATGCCAGTCGATGCACAGCTGCATTTTGCAACCCAATTTAGACTAGTCACAGCAATTAGACACTAAACATCCTTACCCTATCCTAGACTTGCTGAGGGTCAATTCCTTTTATATGCTAGATTCTTCACAACACTGACCAGTTTCTTGTTAAATGATACCCTTTTCTAGAGCAAAATTCTCTGAATTGCTTAGAAAACAATATCCTTCAAAGCACAACATGCCCATATGGCGTTTATGTGGCAGTACCACCTCCTCCAGTCTTGCTGTAATAAGGCGGGAAAGGGAGGGTGGAATTGGGGTATGGTCTTTTATGAAGAGCTGCTAAATTATGTTCGTGCCCTTTGCTGTTTATGTGAATGAATCCCGCAACAGTGAAAGAGTTTTAAGCCCTTCACATGTGTTCACTTGTGCAAATGGCCAGTGATTGATTTAATTCTGATTAAGGGTGAAAATTTGAAAGGGCTGTGACCTAAAAAAAAGTTCAAAAATGAGATTTTGCATAACTCTTGCTTTAAAATTGTCGTAAAATTATGTTGGTTCAACTTATTATTTATTTGTACCTAAACTAAAAATAATGCATCATTGAGGTAAACATTTTTCTTGGTTTTCAGGTGTGAGTGGAAAACAGCCACAAATTCATCCCAGCGTGTGTGTGTTTGGGATTACGATGGCACAGGAAGTGATTACCAGATCCTTGCAGGACCAGTTTTTATTCTTGTTTACACTGTCAGCGGTATTCCTCTTGGGTTTTGTGCTGGTGTGTTTCATCGCAGAAATCTCATTGTTTTCTGTCTCTTACTCTGGAGTGCTATGACACTAATTACTGGATTTGCTACAAAATATTGGCACTTAGTTGTCACAAGATTTGTCCTGGGAATTGGGTAAGCTAAGAAAACCTAATTATTGATTTTAGTTTAACCCTTTAAGCCTCTGTCAGTATAAATATACAAATTTTCCCAATGACCTCCATGTATTTCTTACGGTACAAATTAGAGGAATTTGTTTAAAAATATAAACACTTTATTGGTCGGGTCATTTCCCTCTTTATTGTGACCAGTATGTCTGGCCACTTACTGATAAAGCGATGCAAGACTCTGGTCAGTATTGGGGTCTAGAGCTTTTAATTAAAATGGTGATAACAGAAAAGTTCGTCACACATTTTTTAAGCTATTGTCACCAACTGGCTTACAAAAGCCAAAAAGCAAAAACTTTCAAGTTGACTTTAGAAAGGCGTAAAATTGTTTTAAGTTTGAATTTTAATCAAAGGCTCTTGAGAGCTTACTTGTGAAGGCGAAATGCTCTTGTAATGTTAATAGCCTGGATGAATACACGTAATTGCTAGAATTATCAAACCTTTGAATTTTCGTACAGCCCTCACATTTTCACTATTTTACAATACAGAGAGAAAATGTGATGCTAAAATTGCTTGACCTGTATAAGATTGCATGACTACTTGTCAAAAGGCAGACCCCATAGGTTAAAGTTTATATTATACAGTGATTACATGTATGAAGCTTGTTTTCACTGCTAAATGGTTGGATTTGACAAAATTAACCCAGTGTAGATTTGAGTGTTTTTGTTCCCTAGCTTTTCCTATGAGCTGTAGTTCAAATGCATGAATTGAATAATTCGTCTGAGTTAAAGACAGACTTTTCAGAACCACTTTACATTCATTATCATGCGTGTAATCTACTCTGGGAATTTTAACCTCTCATGGCATTTCAATAACCTTGCCCTGACTTCAAGAAAACCAAAAGCAAAAGATAAGCCCTCTGCTATCCCCACCCCCACAGGATATCATCAACAATAAAAGTTTACAGTGCATTCAGAGCGACCGACGGACTGACTGAATTTTTCACCCCCTTCCTGTAGTTCACGTTTCAATGCTACGTGTCTTCACGAGTTAAAAAAGAACCTCTATTATGTTGTAGTTCAATTTTATCCTTGGTTCAATTTTTATTTCCTTTTGTTCCATATTCTTCATCATATATTAACACAAAAAAGAACAAAGAAAAATAAAAATTGAACTGAGGATAAAATTGAACTACAGCAGATATACACTGTAAGAAGCCATAAGTAGACTGACCCCAAGCCTCGAGCTCTTTAATTCAACTGGTGCATGTCTGCAGTAGGGCATAGATCTGTGATGATTTGTTAAATCACAAGAGAACATATTAAAGATGTACTTTTGTGTGTTGTGCTGTAATTTGCTAATTAAAATAGTTTGTTCTGAATATTTTACAGTGAGGCAGGCTGCACCCCATTTGCTACCAGTTTGATTGCTGACTATTTTCCACAGGTAAGTAATTATGTTGTATCAAGTGGATTTTTAAATCCAAAAGCTTAAATTCCATGCACTCACTCACTCACTCACTTACTCTTCCTCACTCTCTCTTTCCCATCAACAAACAAACAAACAAACAAACAAAATAAAAACAGACTACTAAGTATCTCTGACTGCATTGTTGTAGCTAGGCCCAGAGCATCCTTGTAGTGGTACAGTAGATCAAAATGGAACCTTAAATTCCATCTTCTTTAGTTGAACTGCAAAATAATCTGAATAATCTTATTCCTTCACTAGAACCTAAGAGGATCTGCCCTTGGAGTTTACAACTGGGGAATTTATATCGGGTATAGCATGGCTTATGCATTTGGTAACTTCATAACACAAGCTAACATTGATGGTAAAGGCTGGAGATGGGTGTTTTGGATTGCTGCTATGCCTGGCTTTGTCTTGGGACTTCTTATGCTCTTTACCTTGAAGGAACCTGCGAGGGATGAGAAAGACATACAGGTGCATTGTTAATTTCCTTAGCAATGTTGTAATAGCAATAATGGCAGGGTAACACTTATTGTTAGTTCAGTGTTCTATTGTCATTCAATCCCTGTTTGGAATTAATGTCATCAAAAAATTTTAATAAGCCAAAGGAACATGTAATTACCTGCAAACCGCATATTTTAACATTTTACGTTTAGTTTTTGTCACTCAGATGATGAGGCAAATCCAAAGATAGCAAGGTTTATCAGAGTGTGGTTTTTGTCCTACTCAAGTGTTTCTACAGTTTTAATTCAATTGGTGTTTGCTTTTGTGTTACGTTCTCAACCATTCAACTGAGCATGGTTGAATCTCTTTGAATTGATCACAACACCCGAGCTACGAACAACAAATGTAAAATAAAGTCGCGTCCTTTCTCATTTAAGATTTAAATACCTGGTGGGTTTAATTAAGATGACACTGAAGCGAATGTACTGAATGCAATCGAGCCCAATATTGGTATTTAGAGAGGGTTAACCTTCAGTTTAAGGACTGTTGTTGATAGAAGCCCTGAAATTTTAAAAGTACTGGTAAATAGATCAGTAAGTAACATCAGACTATTAATATTTTTGATGCTACGTTTTATATTTATTTACATTTTACTTGCAATTCTCATTTTAGGCTGTCAGCCACAGTAGACGAGAGCTAATGCGAGAGAAGTTAATACTGCTGTGCAAAACATTTATTCGCCCTTCACTGCTCATCTTATTCCTTGCGGGCTCCATAAGGAATGCAGGAGGATATGTGTGGGCTTATAACACCCAGCCATACTTCAACAAGTATTACCCCAACACTAATGTTGGTGAATACATGAGCTGGATTCCCCTTGTCGGCGGAAGCCTGGGCGTGGTTCTTGGAGGTTTTATCTCTGATCGACTCATAAAGAACCGAGGCTTTTATGCAAGAGTGTGGGTGTTAGTATTTAGCCAGGTAAGACACACATCTTGTGAAATGCAACGTTGTCTTCCTATTTAAAATAATGATCCAAAATTGTTTTACTTCAATACAAACTATGTGTATCCGTTGTCTCCTTTACTTAAAGAAAATCTCGAGTTAATTTCAATTGGTACAAAAGTGCAGTGTAGGGTGGAAGAGTGCCTTTCCAAATTTACCTGCGAAGCGGGTGGTCCAGGTTTCTCAGAGGGGAAAATAAATCAGATTTTAAATCCATATAGTACTGGGGTTCATTATATTGGGGTTCTGTTTCATGCATTTTACTTTAACTTTGGCCGGGCCCAGGAATATGGTTTGTTATCACGGGGACTTCGTTATACCATTATTATGGCCATTATTTCGGGGTTCCACTATAGCAAGGGTTTTTCATACCCTAATCCTAGAACAATTTAACTCAATAAGTAAGAAAGGCTATTGCTGGGTTATGGAGACAGTGCGGGAGCGAGATTACCAAGATTCCTGTCCAATTGCTAAGTAATGTCCATGTCACAGACGGAAAGATTTGGTATCCGCTGAATGAAAACTCGCAGGACGAGATAGTAGAACTAGATAGTAAACCTACTGAAACTTCAAAGAGCACGATACAAAAGCAAAGAGAAGGACGAGGTGCACTTCTTGTACTTTTTCTACAGCAACTATTTGTAGACTTTGTAGAGGTCCGTATTGTGATGCATTAACCAAAGTTTACTTTTCAGGTTGTTTTTGTTTATTTAGTGATTCTTTAGTGGCACAGATTTAATTCAAACATTAAATCACACTTCTGTATTTTTTGTATTTCAGTTACTCGCTGCCCCATTCGCAGCCGGAGCGCTGTTTCTCAAACCTCCATGGGCCTTCATCAGCCTCATCCCATCCAACATCATCGGTGAAATGTGGGTCGGTGTAACATTAACAGTAGTAGTTGAACTTGTACCTAACACCATCCGCTCGCCTTCAATTGCTGGATATCTTTTCATAATCTCGATTATTGGTGGCAACGTGCCACTGCTTGTGCCACCACTGAAGCGCATCACTAGTCTACGCACAGCTCTGTACATCCTCTTCCCTGGCTTGTACCTGATCAGCTCTGTGCTGTTTTTGTTGACATTGTTCTCATTAAAGCGTGACATGAGGCGTGCACAGGAAGAAGAAGAGGTCATCCGACCCTTACTACCTGAAACACCTACCTCTGACCATCCAGGAAAACCCGTCTGAGACTACTTGAATACCATGCGACTCGCAAAAGTTTGTCAGCTTGGAATTACCTTGCTGTACTTTCATGAAAATGAATATCTAATCCCAGTTCGACGATAGCTTCTAGGAAGCTAGCCTAGGAGGTTTTAGAGTCTGGGATTTTTCTTTTTTTTTTCTGCTTTTGTTGGAACAAACAGTTTACAATTCTACAATTTGAGAATCTATCAAGTAGGTAGTTTTGCCCGAGCTGCTTAGCCGGTTACTAAAAATCCATGTCAATTCTAAGCCGAATTTCATATTTTCAGTTGTAGCCTTTCGGGCACAAATGACACGCTGTCCATTTCTCGATAAAGTGCTACGAAAAATTAGACATTTAGCTTCGATAAAATGAAAAAATGGTTTGGAAACAGTATGGAAAAAGTCTTAATTTTGCGTTTCCGAGTCTGTTCGAGCGCTGCAAGTGAACTTCTGTTAGTTTTTTGGAAGATATTGTGGAATTTAAATTGGGTAGTCGATCCCTTTGAAAGTGCGCGAATAACAAATTAAAAGTGGTCACAATCTTAGGCTGTAAACTTAATCCGTAAATTATTACACCCAAACGAGGACCATAACTATCTTACCCCTCTTAAAAATGACAAACCATTGAGACTAAACACGAAATAGTTGAATCAAAACGAAAGCAACAATAACGAACTATTTAAAACTAACTGCACTTTTTTTTTTTGCATTTGATCCATTGGGTCGCTATACAGTTAAACAAGCGTTTAAAAAACTAATAAATTAAGAGCGTTTAAGAAGGCTGAAATTGTGAATTTATAATTAAAGTAAGAAACCGTTTTGACCGAAAATTTGGGGTCTTACTTCGGGTAGAAGACACAGAAAAAAAATTTGCAAAACAACTACTGTATTGTATTCTTTATTGTACGGTAGGGCATTGTTTCTCTCTGTTCATTGTTTTGAGTTTTTGTGTTTATTGTTTTGCAAATTTTGTGTCTTCTACACGAAGTAAAAGCCAAAATTTGGGCTAAATTTGGAGTAAGTTAACTAAAAGTCGGTCGACAAATAGACACGCACATTATATTGAACTAAAGCAAATATTTTAAATACATACTTAATAAGCCATTTCTGAATTGTCTTGTGCCTCCCTATCAAAGTGAGGCTAAGTGCACGTCCTTTTATATGAAAATTGTTTTATTTGCATGTGAATGAAACCTCGTTTTCATATATCTTCATATGAAAGGTTGGGCACTTAGCGTCGCTTTGATAGAGAAGCTAAAAGCAATTCGAAAATGGCCTACTGAAACAGGAGGCAAGTACAGAACAATGGTAATGAACTGTTAGTTTAGTCTATTTACGGTAACTTTATTGAAAAAAATGTCGTTTTCTATCAACCCTATGTAACTTGTGTTACAAAGTTACTAACAGTAATTGCATTGTGCTATTTCTTGTCAAAGTGATCCATTACGAATCTCTCTTTTCTTTGCAAACCGTCGTAGCCTCTTTACCCCACATTATAGCCATTCTAATTACATTAGTCTTAGGGAGTACTTGTGCGAGAGTCGGTCTTCTTAGCTAGTGTTGAGGCCGAAGGCGGAGGTGATTATTATTATTTTCTAAAGAAACTTTTATTGAGAAAGTACAATATCAACTTATACAAACAGGAAAAAGCTAAATTACAAGAAAATAATGCAAAATAGTTGCCCAAACGGGAAGGGCACTGACGGGACACGAGGACCCATAGCTGCTGCTTGTAACTTTTTTTTTTGCTAACTTATAAGTTTATTACTCGAGTTAAGTAACGTAGTATGCATTTTGGTGTAATTAAAGAGAGTTTAATATATTACTTTTAGAACAAATTGAACTCTGTATTAAGGACGTATTCATGTATGATATTGGTACGTTCTTAAGGAGAGGTTCAAACGCACACTTGGAGTCGAATCTTTAACCCTTTTAGCCCCAGTAGTGATCAGCATCAAATTTCTCCTCGTCATTTCAGTGCATTGTAACACGTAAAGGTCAGGAGAATTGTGGAAATGATCACCAAAGATGGGTGGTCTTGATGTCTTAACAAATTCTCCCAATTAATACTCAATGACATGTATGGAAACCAGTAAGGAGAATTTGAATAATGATGTCGAGGGTTAAAGGGTTAACACGGCCTTGAAAAGCATGGAGCTGGAAGCACGTATTTAAGAAGCAAATGTTAAGTTGCTTTGTGCTGGCGACCGTAAGGAGAGTTTCAGCTGTATTTATTGAGATGAAATATCCTTACCGTAAAACTGAGTTGCATAAAATAAAATAATTGCATTCTTTCCACTAAACAGTGTGTTTGGAGCTAACCATGTTGAAGGAATAAATGAAGGGGTTCGGGAACAAAAACGTTCAAAGACATCTAGTTGGTCCTCCAAAAACCGAATTTTTTAAAAATGTATTTTTAGCCTGAAAAGTCGCTTAGGACGTTTTCGCCTGGAACTCTTCAAATGTGTTTATTTGCCGCAGCCTACAGCTGGTGACAAAAGACTGGGTGAAGCCGCTCATTCTTTTACCTCACGCTCGCTCCGTAATCTTTGAGACTGCTCACACTGAGACTGCTCACAGGTGAAGACTACAGGTCTCCAGTCCTGTTAAAGTTGAAGCTTCTCAAGAAATCGTGGTATAAATGTTGATACTCTATGTATGATTAAGAAAAAACTTCCGCTCTGGTAAAGGTAGCTGCGGCCAGGTCGCATGACCCGAGAGGTTGTTCCAATAATTTACCAGCTCTTCTAAAAAAAACATCTGCGAGGCAATTGTGGTATAACTTAGATCCATACGGACTTAAACCAATTCGCACCCCATTTAACTTATTTCTGAAGAAGAGGGACCACATTTCTGTGCGGAAAACAGTGGAACCCCGAGATTACGAACCCCTTTATAACGAAATCCCTTTTACGACAAACGATATTCTTCAGCTCGGGCAAGGTTAGAGTAAAATATATGGAACAGAACTCCGATATAACGAACCCCGGTATAACGTTATACACAATCCAGAATCCCAAAGTTAAAATGTGCCCTGATACTGACAACGAGAAAATGTCATCACTCGACTAAAGTCGACTGCATAACCGATCAACAGAGATACAGGCACACCCTAAATCACGGATTTCATTCAACCGTTCAAATCTGAATTTTATTTCATCCTTCAATGCTGACGGGTGCAATATAACACTTAAGACAAAATAATTATTAGCCAAATCCCGGCATAAAGATTTTGGTCGTTATCTCACATTTTCGTTATTAAACGAACCCTCGTTATAACGAACACATTTCCAGTCCCTTAGTACTTCGTTATATCGGGCTTCCACTGTTTAGGAATAAATGAACCCAGAGGGGGTGCGGTGTGTGTCTCTCCCCCCCCCAACCCCCCCTCCCCTGTCCAGATCCATGGAATAAAAACACTATACGCATGTTCAACACTGGCAAAAATACGCGGTCCGTACCGCCTTTCCAATGGGTCCGTACCCAATTTTCCTGCAGTGTAAATGTGCCTATATAGATCACTTGCTAGTTTCACAATAATTGTGTTAGTACATAATTTTATGTCTTGCATAAAGCCAATATTAGCACTGCCGAAGGCGTCTAGAGTGGTGATGAACCTCGCTAAAATGTAGATAAATAGATGTATAGGCAGATCTTTGTTTATGTGGGCAGTCTTTGATCTATGCATTGTCATAAATTATCGAAAGTTTTATAGTTAGCTTGGCAAACGAAAACACAAAAAATCAAAAGACTGGCACATTTAGTAAAAATAAGAAATATGAGAGGGGAATGCTGAAAATTGAGGGAGATATTCCCTTATGAAAAAGGTCAAACTTACAGACGTTTATATGGCTGAGTTATATAATTTGTTCTTTCTAGTATAATCTTTGTTTGTTTATCGGTTGAATTAGATGTAAACATGTACAATGACGTCAGCAAAGATCCGCCTATTTAGTAAACGGTGTTTGTTTTGTCTTGATAATAAAAATTCAATAGAATTTTAGAACTTTATTCCTGAGTGCCAATGACCTTCACCGGCTCGTTATCACGTTCTCATCGACAGTTTAATACGATCCCCAGCTGAGGGACTCCATACACGATTCTGTAAACATTCGCTCTGTCCTACAGGTATTGGAGGGGAGATGGAGATTGTAATGCTGTCGATGCAGCTTTGAGGCCATTAAGCACTCAAGTGTAGAAAAAAGTTATTCCGAGCCAGTTCTTAACTTTAGCACTCTTCTGGTATATCATAGAAAATTCACTGAGAAGACAAAAAAATATGCAATGGTCATGATTGAAATGTTTGAAGATCACCCATTATTGTTAATTGGAGGTGACAGATCCTATGTGACTTGGATAGGAAAAGCCCTTGAATGTATGCGTTGGGTCCAAATCTTGCTGCAGTGATCAGTATTGTTCAGTTCATCTTCTTTATATTTTTAAGTCGGATAACCTTGACGTCCAGTTTTTTTGTTCTGGGTTTTGATCTGATAACATAATTTCTATTTGTTACGGTATTTTTTTTTTCTGTTCCTTTCAACCCCCCTGATCAGAGAGATTTTGTTTATTATAATTATTTATTTTCTCCCAAATTGGTTTCAATAAAGGTATAAATAATATTGCATCGTTTTGTGTTCTAAAGGAGTATTACAGTACAAAGGCTCACAATTTACCACTCGGCAAGGTGTTTTATAATGATGGCTTCTTTTGTGCCCAGAGAGGGCAAAAAAGTAAATAATTTATTAACCTTAATTTAAATGAGGATCAAATAACTCATATCATTTATGGTACGTTACATATTATTACTGTAATAACAGCTGCAGAATTCAGCTGCTATGGACAGAATTTTCGCATCGTGTTTTCTTCTTCTGACAATGTTTTTTGACCGGACTGCAAGGTAAACTAGAATATAATTTACCCCAACATCGCACGGCCCGAGAAGTTAAAATCACTGGTTTCAGTGTGTTAGACATTGTCAACGGAGATCTTGAAACAAGCGAAAGTTAGACTTTAGTTCATTTTAAATTTGCTGTGATTGAGGGCAAATGAATTTTTCTCACCACCAAATGAAAGAAAATACAACTTTAGATTACAAAGTCATCATGTTTACTGACTAAGAGGCGAAAACGAAGAAGAAACCATAAGGATTAATCCTTGTGGTTTCTTCTTCGTTTTCGCCTCTTAGTCAGTAAACATAAATTAAAATCAAATGAGGTTTCCTCGTAACGGTATTAGATAAATATAAATGTATAGGTAACATCGTACCGCTAACGAAAACAAAATCCCAGTGAAAATGTCCTAGAAATCACTAAATTAGGGTCCAGGAGCGTAAGAGAAATGACTGAAATTATGGAAAGAGAAAATTTTACAGTGACCTGTAATGACTGCTACTGATAGTTATTTGGACTCGTGTCTGAGATCGAGAGAAAAGAGCTTTCGTCGGCCATGTCATCATCTAGCGAGGTAAAATATTATGGCCGTAAATGGCACGAGGAAAATACTTTCTTTACAAAATTCATATAAGTAGCTTGCTCTCCTTTACCCCAAGGGAAAAACATCAAGTGAATTTTTAACCCTTTAAGCCCTAACAGTGACGAAAATGAAATTTCTCTTTACATCATCACTACTTGTTCAAACGTTCAAGTGATGGGAATAAAGGAAGTGATCACCAAGGACAAGATGTCTTGATATTTAATCAAATTCTCCTCATTAGTTGCATAAGAAATGTATAGAGAACAGTATGGAGAATATACATTAAGAAAGAAAGAGCCACAATCAGCATTTACCGAATTTTTTAGAAGACACAATGGAGGAACTTGAAACCCTCTGTCTGAATTTTTCATGTTGGAACATTTTTCCCTACTGGCCAAAGTGTGGCTAAAATAAAAACCCTGGAGCAATGTGAAAAGAGAAGCTGAAGATGTATCAAACCATTCAACTCTCGACACGAATGCAATTAGCGAGTGAAAAGACTTCCCACGACCTTACTTGCCATTCCTACGTTCCCTTGGAGGTTCTGGCCGATGACTGAGTTCAGTTCCTTTACGAATTTTAGTCAGTCTCCTGACGAAGGCTTACAGATTGAAGCCGAAAGAATTTTTAGATTAGTTTTAAACATTTCTTCTTCTTAATTGAGCACTGATCGCCACAACAACAGAAAAAATTACCTTTCTTTTATTTTAACAGTAAACATCTTGAGCTATCAAACTTGACTATGACTGACCGACTAGACGTTCTGTTAAACAGGCCGCACTACGATCCAAGACTTAGGCCTAACTTTAATAGTAAGTACTTCATTTCCTTTTTTCTTCTAACTGCTATTTATAGTTTTCTTGGGATAAATTACTGGCGTTATCAGGTCATTTCCAAAAAATTATCAGTAGTAATGTAAGCTCGTATGGCAAAAATGGAGGCTTCTGATTGGTCGAGAGCTTTTGGCTTCTGATTGGTCGAGGGGTTGTCATAGGAACGGGAAACCTGGGGCCAATAGAATCGTGGGCTCAAGGGGAAGTCACATGACCGGAAGTGACGTCATGGGAACCGGAAGTCACGTGTTTTAGGATGGGAAACCGCTGACCAGGTGGAAAAAGGGATCGTGGGCTCATACAACCGGAAGTCACGTGTTTTAGGATGGGAAACCGCTGAGCAGTCTAAAAAAGGGATTGCGGGCTCATACAACCGGAAGTCACGTGTTTTAGGATGGGAAACCGCTGACCAGGTGGAAAAAGGGATCGTGGGCTCATACAACCGGAAGTCACGTGTTTTAGGATGGGAAACCGCTGAGCAGTTTGAAAAAAGGATCGTGGGCTCAAGGGGAAGTAAAACCGCTGAGAAAACGCGGGCTCAAAGTCCAAAGTCCAATTTTAGCAGTGGGGGTAGGTATAAAAGGGTAAACCCGGGGTTAGGGAGTAATCACGATGAGTTTTTACATCACCCTGATCAGTGATCAAGCACAAGGCACGGGACAAAAATTTACGGCTCGACTTCCTCATTTATATTATTTGGTGGAAGATGATTGGGAAGCGGCCTTGGTTCATATCTCACACCCGGGGTTTAATCAACAATGGGGAGATCAAACCAAACAGAATTGGACGCAAGAAGATAGTCAAAAACATTGGATGAAAACAGATATCAGATACATACCAAAACGTGCGGATGGAACGGCTCCTATTCAAGTGACCAAACAAATCCATTTACCCCCAGGGTATTACTACAATTTGAAAGAAGCATGGATCGCCATTGCGTACGAAATGGAAAAACAACACATGGAAGTCATGATGGATATAACCAAAATGGAGGTGGACGATCAGGCTAAACGACAACAACTAGCTGCTCTCAACCTGGCTCAACCCTACGTGAAAATCACCAATGCAGGCATCGCCCCCGAATTAGATTCCCTGTATGTACTGATACCAGCCAATATGCAATTTGAAATGGAATGGAAATTCGCTCAACTGATGGGTCTGGTGAAAGGTGGAACGCCAAGTGAGTTGGTCATCCAAGAAAAAAATTATCTGGTCAAAAATATCGTGGATTACGACGATCGCCACAAATGGGAAACAACCATCGGTCCTGTCAACAAATATCCACCGCATGGCATTGTATCCATCAGCTTTACCCACCCCGATTTCGAGTATGAGTTGTTCTTGGGTCCGAATCTCAGTCGACAAGTATTTCCCAGTACGCAAACGGTCAAACCCCAACAAGGGCAACAACAATTGATGATTTACACGGATCTGGTGTCACAGAGCATTGTGGGAACTCAAGAAAAGGGATTTTTACGTACCTTGGATGCCAGCAATACCGATCATCAATTTGATACCAAGCAACGGATGTATTTTCCTCTTGGCAAAACCATCTTTGACAGCATTGCCATGGATATTCAAACATCTGATGGGCAGCCGGCTCCTTTCAAACAAGGCAGAACTATCATTACCCTTGAACTTTCCAGAAAAAGTCAACGAACATGATTATGTAGAGAATCAATAAAGATCACAACAAAGTGTCATGGAACATGCTTTATTGGTCCTTCGTATTGTTTGACAATAAGTAGAAAAAAAATCCAAACATGGGTTTTTACGAGAAGCTGATACAGGTTTTCATGCGTCCAATGGCCAGGCTTTTGGTGCGACCCAGAAAGTAGAGGGTTTTGCGGTTACCCTCATAGGGATCTCGGAGTTCTCCCCAGAATCCTTCCAGGCCGTGCTCGTTGTCATAACAAATGCCATACCATATAGGATTGTTTTTCCAATCGTCCTTGACATGCTGGACAAACTCCGGGTCTTCTTTCCAGTCTTCATGGAGGACTTCAAGGACGGTAAGAGGAACGTGGCAGCTAGGGCATAGGTGGGTCTGACCATTCTGTCGACATTTGTTGGCACAGGCGACATGTCAAGGTTGACCACAACACCTCAACGTGGTATAATTGGCGAGAAGTGTCAAACAGATCACACATGGTGGGGGTTGAGCCATCAGGCGAAAGGATCAAAGAGTGGATTGATCAAGAGTTGAAACTCGGTGGGGGTGATGATCCCTTCGTGGCGGAGTCGGCACAATTCTTGATAAGTGAGTTGGTAACGCAAGGGTTGGACCAGGTCGAAGATTTGTTTTCGGATCTCTCCCAAACGTTCTATGATTTGCAGGGCTTCAGGACTGATCTTGTTGGCTTTGTCGCCCATTCACCACTGGTAGAAGTGTTTCAAGGTTAATAAACACAATTCGTTCCAACTGAGATGTTTTTGACTGTGAAGTCGAAGCAGTTCAAAATAAGAAGCTTTGAAACGGATCTCTTCCAAGTCTTTTTCGAGTCGAGACAACAAGGCTCGTAGACGATCAATCACTTGTTGGGCTTCTGGACTGAGGACTGGATCATCCATTGAGTGTGAAAGATGGAATGGGACAGGGGGTTTTTTATAGAGAAACAAAAGGGTCACGTGGGAGGGAATGGGCCAATGAGAGAAAGACCCATCATGCTTTGAGAGGGGAAGAGGTGGGGGGACCCCCCTCCCCCCTCCTTAGATAGCCCATGGTGCATTGCGCGGATCTGGGTATATAAGTCAAGGGAGACCACAGGGCGTCACTCTTAGCTTTGAGCCGGTCCTTGGTGACTTATGTTTCTTGCTGTGTTGAAAAAATGGTTCAAACAAGAAAGCCCTTGGGCTCGTTAGCCAGTAAGATCAACGTTAGAGGAGCAGACTACTTGAGGAGGAGAGCGGGGCCCGAGCGAACGGCTGTGGAGAGGCAGACCAGAGTGATGCGAGAGAGACAGCAGGAAACCTGGCGCCCCCTCACCCGTCAGCGCGTGGCTGCCTTTTTTGAACTGTTCTTACGCTGCATGGTGTGGACGGAAAATGGAGAACGGGAGGGCCGGCCACATCCGGAGATCGTGGAAGCCCTACTGAGAGCCCTGGTCGACAAGATCATCCCATGGGTGGACCGGATGCGACACCGCTCCCGATTTGAACGGCACTGGCCGATGTCCCTCGACCATTTTAAAGAGGTCGATAACGACCTTGAACTTTATTTGCCACGTGTGCATGCGGGCCGCCCATGGCAGAGAATTCGCGTTTATTTCGGGGACATGGCGAGGGAGCGAGAGCAGCGGCGGGAGGAGGAGCGGGAGAGAAGACGGGAGCGGGCAAACCAAGTGCGACGTGTTTTGTTTCCTTGAACTTTAAACATGTTGAGTTTTTTTATTGTGAGTCAAGGCTACTGTGAGTCAAGAGACATTTATTTATGATCCACGTGCAAAGTCAGTGTTGTCAGTTTTTTATTTTTTAATTAAAAAAGAGTTGATGTTTTTTTTTTACAAATGGTGGTCTGTATTCTTTGTCACGCGGGTTGGGGCGCTTCTATTTACAATTGAAAAAGCTATCTACAGTTTGAAAAAATAAAAAGTAAAAAGAAAAGCTATGTACAATTGGAAAAAATAAAAATTGAAAAGAAAGCTATGTACAATTCCAAAAATAAAAAAAACTAAAAATGGCTATGTACAATTACAAATGAAAGTCTTCAAGCTCCCGACGTAATTGATCAATGTTCTCGGGTAGACAGAACGTGCGGTTGAACAAGGCTTGAATTTCGGCTCGGGTTTTGTCGTCCACATCCCGGGATCCCACAATAGCACTGCTTTGATGAAGGGTGGGCTTTTTGGGTCCCCAAGGAACAAATTGACTGCCAGTCACCAGGGTGGCGGCATTCTCGTTGACTTGGTAGTAATGGTCCGAGCGGTACCATGATTGACTGGGGATGTCAAAGAGGTAGACGGGTTTGCCTTGATCCATGGCCAATTGCACGGTCCAACCAGTGCCTCCTTTCACGCGTTTATGATCCTGTTCCAAAATGCCAAAGGCATAGATCGTATGGGCTCTTTTGGCAATTTGATAATTGCGTTGCAGCAATTGCAAGGTGTAAAAATGACTGGGCATTTGTTTGCCTAGTTTCTCAGCCGCCTGGTGAAGATGGGGGTTGGCCAGCATCAAGACTTCCACCGTAGAAGGGGTGATGAAGGTAGCTCGAGGATGGTTCGGGGGGACGAGGACTTCGACTTGCATCCCAAACTGTTTACCCAGTTCTTCGACGAGTGCGTCCGTACCTCTGGCTCCCCCGGTGTACACCACATGGCCATAACCCACTTGCAGTTCCAAGGCATCGAGATCTTGTTCTCCGATCATGTCAATGTCTGGGGGCATTGCTTTGAGAATGAAGATCTAGAGACCAAGGGACCGTCTTAAATAGAGACAACGGACCAATGGGAACACGAGAGGACCTTCGTTGGATAGGGAAAAGCTGACCAATGGGAAGACAAGAGGTCCTTATATGGATTGAATAAGCTGACCAATGGGACGATGAGACGTCCTTATATGGGTAGGAGAAGCTGACCAATGACAGGTAAGGGTCCAAGGTATAAAAAGGCATGGGCGGTAGGGGTGAAAACAACCTTGAGCACGATGTCCGTCGATCGGAAGAGAAAATCAACCCATCCCCCAGAGGGGAAGAAGAAGAAGAAGACCATTCAAACTATGACGCCCGTGGACTGTGATCCTGTGGTATGCGAAGTGGTGGAAGACACCCGAGCTGCGGTGGAAGATATGATGAAAGAATTGAATGATATGGTGTCCCCCCAGACATCCCCATCTGAATACATGGTGACGTATGCCGAAGATCCTCCTCCCAGTTCGGTGGACTATATGGTATGCCCCTGTCATGATGTGCGTTTGGAGGCCCGAGAATCTCAAAAGGGATGGAAGTATGTGAAATGTCCCATGCAACCGTGTTTGCTGTTTTGTGGACAAGATCAAGTTCTGGAGTATATGAAAGCCGTGTATAGTCAACCTCATCCAGAAGTGTTGGACATGTGGCGTTGTTTGCAATGCTTTTGCCGTGAACCCGCCACGCTTCAACAGAGTCATTCGATTCAGAACCCTGATCGCTTGTTTCTGAATTGTTCCAAGAAAATGTGTGGCTTCTTCCAATGGGCTGATCAACCCTTGGGTCCCAAGTACTGGACTTGGTTTCATGACCATCCCCCCAAAAAAGCCGACCAACAAGCTGAATCGCCTTTAGCCACCCGTGATGCTCAAGGATATCCCAAGAGGGGCTATGACATCCCTGGCCCGCCCCCTCCAGTCCAAAGGAAAGAGGATCGACCCCTGACAGATTATGAGAAACAATTGTTACGAGAAATTCAAGATCTCAAGAACCGTCAAGAAATGATGGTAGCCCCAGCTCCACCACCCCCCAAGTACAGTGACAGTGTTGAGAACTGGCAGAAAGGTCTAGAGACCATCACCTGTGGACGACTCTTTTAATGTATTAAAAAGGAGTAGGAATAAAATTTTTTATCAATGTGACCATGGAGTCTGTGTGTTATGCGTGGGAGTCTGTCTTGTCCCTGGTACAATGGCAATGTCATCAAACCCTTTGCCAAGTCTTATATGATCACCAACCCGGTGCCCAAATCCCCATACCCCCTTGTCCCGAGGACACGCATCCTCTCCACCTCTTTGAAGAAACCCACGTCGATCGCAACCTGTATCGATGGGTCGTGTTTGTCTTATGGTTAAAAGCTCATCCTAACGCATGGCGATGGTATCGAATCATTCAAAAGGCGCATCCCGACACGGTCCCCACCATACCGACCTTATGGAATGAATGCCAGAACGTATGGCCCCTCGAAAGAAAAACACCCCATCATGGTTGAATCGTTACCACGATCCTGGAGCCCCCGGCAGTTTAGGAGGCGTGCAACGGTTTGCTAAAGCCCATCGTCTCCCTTTGAAAAAAGTCCAAAGGGTGTTGGAACGGGATTTGGCCTATACCTTGCATAAACCGCGTCGTCGTCGTTTTCCCACCGTCCCCGTAGTCGTAGGAGGATTAGATGATCAGTGGGTCGCGGATTTAGTGGAAGTGCAACCGTTGGCCAAGTATAATTGGGGTATACGATACTTGTTGACGGTCTTGGATGTGTTGTCCAAGTATGCGTGGGTACAACCGTTGAAAGACAAAACCGGCGTCGCCTTGGTCCATGCCTTTGAGAAGATTTTGAAACAAGGACGACGTCACCCTAATCGATTGCAAACGGATCGAGGGAAAGAATTTTATAATCGGACTTTTCAACGATGGCTTGACGAGCAAGGGATTCAACATTTTTCGACGGAAGGGGATGCGAAAGCCAGTGTGGTGGAACGATTTAACCGGACCTTGAAAGAACGTTTGTACCGTTATTTCACCGCGGCTAACACCTTACAGTTTGACGATGTCTTACCCGAGTTGGTGCAAGGCTATAATGCCACACGGCATCGAAGTATTGGTATGCCCCCTCAAGACGTGACGTGGGACAACGAAGAAGCGGTGTGGAAACGATTGTATGCCAAACGATTGAAAGGTCAGAAAAAACCTAAATTCAAAGTCGGAGATCGTGTACGTCTCAATAAGATTCATCGTACCTTTGAAAAAGGCTATTTACCCGGTTGGACCGAAGAAGTGTTTGTCGTGCATCGGGTGATCCCGGGACCCGTGCCGACGTATAAGATTCACGAATGGGATGATACCCCCGTCCAAGGTACGTTTTATGAAGAGGATTTACAAAAAGTCCATGTATCCGACGTGTTTCGCATCGAAAAGGTACTTAAGCGACAAAAAGATCGTTGGTTGGTCAAGTGGAAAGGGTGGCCCGACAAGTACAATAGTTGGATTCGTAGTCAAGACGTCACGTCTCTCCAACCACCCCAGAGGAAAAGCCCACCCAAACGACAACTGAAG
Organism: Siderastrea siderea; assembly: GCA_964030785.1. Classification (NCBI taxonomy): domain Eukaryota; kingdom Metazoa; phylum Cnidaria; class Anthozoa; order Scleractinia; family Rhizangiidae; genus Siderastrea; species Siderastrea siderea. The sequence goes on along the minus strand of OZ034966.1, from coordinate 4,401,021 downwards.
ACTAAAGAGAGAAGCCCACCCAAAAGACGACGACGCGACTAAAAAATGACGTTCGTTCCCAACTCTTCGTTTTACGTGACGTTGATGAGTCATGCGAGTACCAAGGAGTTTCCTGGGAACAAGAGTCATCATTTCAGAAACCGATTGCCTAAACCCATTCGATTTATGGGACGAGGATGGATGGTGGGTATGGTGAGTTTATCCTTACCTACCATTCCAGTGATAGCGGAAGAAGGAGGAGTGGGCGAATCCCATCCTCTGTTGTACGTACGATGGCACGAACGGGTGCATGACACAGACGATCAAGGCAACGATCGATGGTGGCATCAACGTCGCGAACTCACTGTCTACGGTCGAGATATGAGAAAGGAGATGGCCTCGTCGACGGGATCGCACTTTTTTCATCAACTGGTGTACCGTTACGAGCAAAGCCGTGCGAAACAAACCGAACCCAAAAACAAATGGACCGAGGACAATGGCGTCAAATTGTACCCGATCTTTGAATGGACCTCCGAAGGGGATTTGTTATTGAATACGACCAATGTGGATTACAAACGACAAGTGGCGCACGTGTCATGGGGTAGAACCTTGGCCCTGAGAATGGGATGGATTGAACAAGTGTCCCCCGGTCAGTATCGATTGGGTCCGAATCTCTTGCAAGAATTTCAAGGCATTTCCACCATTCCCACCCCGACGGATATCCGCGATGCCGCCAACAAGCCCATCTTTTGGAAAGTGGAGGGGGATTATCTGAAGTTGAGTCTATCGTGCCCTTGGCGGTTTGTGAATTTGAACAAGACCTTTCGTCCCTCGTTGGAATTTCCCTCGACGCGTCCTTTGCACGTGTATTGTGATGTAGGGACCAGCAGTATGGTAGGGGGCCGCATTACGGATCTCTTACGAGAAATCAAGTACCAACCACAAAACACCACCCACTTTGAACCTCGACATATTCAATATGTCCCAGTACGCAATGAAGTGGTAGAAATCGTAGAAACCCAGATGGCCGAAACTAATGGGGATCTGGCCAAGTTTGGTGAAGGACATACCCTCTTGACCCTCCACTTTAAAAGGGAAGTGGTAGTGTGAAGAAGAGAAAATGTCGTTCTACGTGACGTTACCGAGTCATGCCAACCGACGTGAATTTCCCAACAACCAAGCCAATTCCTTCAAGATTCGTTTCCCTCAACCGTTACGGTTACAAGGAGGTGGATGGCAAGTGGGGTTGAGTGCCATTTCCTTACCGGATACGCACGTCAATTTGTACGAGTTGGTGCAAAAAGATGGGTACATCCTATCGACGACCTGGGACCAAACCTACCCCAAACCGGGTGGAAAAGACGGGGAAACGGTCGGGCGAAGAGATAGCGCGCAAACCCTCATCAATGACATTCAACATTTGGATTGGGTGGTGGATGGGGTGAGTTTCATGAAAGCCGCCATTGCTCACTTGGAACAACGACGCAAGGAAACGGCCATTCAAGGAGGTCGGTTTACCAATGATCAAGGCAAACACAGATACGTCAAGTTTCGTTGGGAAGGCGACGATCTCATCATTGACAACACCAATGTCTGTCATTGCAAAACCGACACGCCAGCCCTGTACATCTACACCAAGTTGGCTGTCAAGATGGGATGGTTACGTAAAATTAGCAGTGGGTTGATTTTGGGACCCAACTTACAACAAGACTTCATGGGGGATCAAATCCCCAACATGACAAAACCCGTTGACAACGATTGGAACGATGTGGACGACGATCAGCACAACCCGGTCTTTTGGACGGTGCGTTCATTTTCACCGGATCATTTACGATTGAGTATGAGTTGTGGGTGGCGTTTCACCAACTTGAATGTGGCGTTTCGTTCAGTGGTGGGAGATCCCTCGCGATCGTTGCACGTGTACTCGGACGTGGCAGGCAGTATGATGGTCGGCAATCGCGTGACCGATTTGTTGCGAGAAATCCATTACAAGCGGGAAGGCAGAGGTACCATGTACTTTGAACCGTTGCACATTCATTACCTACCGCTTCGTAATGAAGTGGTGGAAATCATTCAAATGCAAGTCACCGAAACGTCTGGCACCGAGGATAAGTTGGTCAGGTTTGGCCAAGGCAACACCCTGGTCACCTTGCACTTCAAAAAGGCATAAAAAGGGAAAAAGGGGATGGTCAATCAAAGATGCCCAAGACAAGAGCACGTCGAAGAAGAAGAAGGCAACGAGGTGGCCTCTTGCCTCTGGCCGCTCTCGTGCCAGCCTTGATGGCTGTGGGGAAAGCTGCCGCGTTGGGAGCAGTGGGTGGTGCGGCGGGTTACGGTGATAAAAAAGCCATCGAAGCAGCGACCACTCGGAAGAAAAAGAAAGGCCGATGAGAGGGGGTATAAAAAGACAAAGGGCGCGACGTGAAGCATAGACCTTGGTGAAAGAGCAAAGAAGACAACCATGCGAGGGGGAAGTTTGACACGATTTCGGACAGACGAGTGGTATGATCAACATGGCAGTGGGTTGATGAGGGAGGTCATGCGTGGGGGGTTCCAAGGCCTTAAAAGCACGCAAAATCCTTTAAAACTGCCTAGTAATATCAAGAGAGGATTGAATGCAGGGTTAACACGCGGTGTTAAACGCAAAGCCGAACAAGTCATTAAAAAAGAAATCACCAAACAAGCCAAGAAAGCCTTGAATCAGAAGAACGTGAAAGACGCCGTGCGTGTGGCCAGTGCTTTGTTTCCCAAGCAAGTCAAACGTGCGCGAGATATTTTGGGAGTGTAATGGATCCCGTGCATTCACGACCTCGACGGATTCGTAGTGATCGAGGGTTGTCTCAATGGGGAGGACTGTATCCGTTTTGGAAACTCAGGAGAGGACAACGTGGTGGCTGGTTGAGTGCCGAGGTGATGAGAGTCCCCGGGTTTGATTTGAGACAACGTTTAGCACGACGACGCTATAAAAACCCCTCACGACGACGACGAGGTACCAGTACTCGACGACGACGACGTTAACCATGCCGAATGTGATGTCACGCGTGACAGCCCCTACCTACTCTGAAGGGGCTGCCCCAGCGCATCCGCGTTCCGAAGGGACCGTCAACTCGGCGTTACGGATTTTCAAGGTGCCACCCACCGACATTAGCATCAATGCCTATCGCATGGTCACCATCCAACCCACCACCACGGGTATCAATCCCATGGAATTCATCATTCCGGGGTTGGACGATTTTGTGGATTTGGGACGCAGTTACTTTACCATGGAATTGAGATTGCAAAAGAGTACGAACGATAACTTGGACGCCGCTCAAAAATTGTGGCCCGTCAATAATTTGGCCCATTCCATCATCAAGCAAATTGACTTGCAGTTGAATGGCACGTTGATCAGCCCTCAATCCGACACTTATCATTACAAAGCTTACCTAGAAACCTTGCTGAATTATGACCGAGAAGATGGCAAGACCGTATTGGGACCCCAAGGATGGTTCAACCAGCTGGATTTCCCACCCCAATGGACTGGCAACAACACCAACACCACAGCGAATGCTAATGCCGGACATGTTGACTACCAGAATCTCCCTGCCCATCACAAAGCAGCCTTGGCCGCCATGAAAGTTGAAGTCGTCAAGTATGCTGGAGGTCTTACCCACAGTCTGGTGTTTACCCCCCACTTGGAAGTGTTTCACACCGGCAAACTGTTGGTGCCTGGCATAGAAATCAAGATGAAATTTCATTTCAACAGCCCCAGCCTGTTTTTGAATGGAGTGGGTCTAGCTGGCCGATTGATGGAGGGCGATGTGAAACTACGGTTTCATCTCTGCCAACTGCGTTTGAATGACGCCATCTACAGGAGTTTATCTGAAAAAAGGCACAATGAAGGCCAAGTGGATGCTTACCCGACCGTCCGCAGTGAAATCCGGACCTTCAGTATGCAAGGCAACGTGGTCCGCTTTGATATTCCTAACCTGTTTCAAAACAGAATACCTGACCGATTGATTGTAGGGTTGTTGGACAGCCGCGCCTTCAATGGAGATGTGACCCGAGATCCTTTCTGCTTCCAGAAATTTGGTCTGAGTTCCATTAAACAGATTGTCAAAGGAGAAGAATACCCTTATGAAACCCTACAGTTAGTGCACAACAATGCCACTCGAGATAATCTAGGCTACTTCCGTTTTCTGCAAGCCAGTGGTGCCTGGTGTAAAAAGAAAGGCAATATGGTAGAACTACTGGATTGGGGCCAAGCTAAAAATTGTACCTTGTACATGTTTGACAATGTGGCCAATGGATGTGCTGACAGTCAAAACCTCAACCCCAAGCAAACAGGCGATTTACAACTGGTCTTGGAATTTGGAGCCCAACCCGGTGTCAATATAACCGTACTCGTGTATGGGGAATTTGAGAACTTGCTGGAGATTGACAGGAACGGAGCCGTGTTGTATAACATTTACCAACACTCAAGAAATGGAACATGTGGCATTGAATAATGTGCAATTGGATTATTTAGCCCGAGACGACCCCCAATTGAAACCTGTCTTTTACGGGACGGTAGCCTGTGATCGTTTACCCAAGACTCCTGTCAAGACTGCCCCGCAAGGGTACATTGTGAATACGGACCCACACGATCAACCGGGACAACATTGGTTAGCGGTGTGGACGGATGGAAAGGTGTGTGAAGTCCTCGATAGTTATGCTTTGCCCATGGACACGTACGTGCAAGCCACTCCGTTACGACATTGGATTGTCCAACATTGGAAGTATGTGGTGACCAATGGCAAGTCCCTCCAAGCCATTTCAAGCAAGAGTTGTGGTGATTACGCCTTGTTGTACTTGAAAGCCAAAGCCCGTGGACGGACCTTGCAAGAATTTTTAAATGAGTTTTCGGATCATGATTATGTAAGCAATGACCATCAAGCGGGTCAACGCCTTCAACAATTGATTGTAGGTCAAGAATCGAGATGGTATCAACTTTGTTCTCATCCGTATCATCAATGTAATGGTTAAATAAAATTTGTTGGAAAAAAAAGTGGTGTCGGAGTCGTAGCTCAGTGGGTAGAGCCTTTGGATCTCCCCGAAAATAGGAGGAGGTCGTGCGTGGGTTCGAGTCCCACCGATTCCAATAAAAAGGTGCCTTTTTTTTTCTAAGGGTAGTTCGTCATCATGCAAACGGGGAAACCGTTTCGTTTTCATACTCCCTCCTCTATCTTGGTCGTGGGTCCTTCGGGATGTGGTAAAACCGTGTTTACGGAAAAACTCTTGGTAGACAACCCGGAGTTGTTTGAAAGTCCACCGACCCAACGGCATTATTGTTATGGGGCCTGGCAAGATCGATTTCAAGGCATGCAAGATCAAGGGGTGGTGTTTCACGAAGGGATTCCCGATCATGAGGCGTTGGTCCAATGGTTTCCTCAAGGACATGGGGTCCTGGTCTTGGATGATTTAATGGATGAAGGCAGTCACGATAAACGCGTGTTGGATTTATTCACCAAACATTCACATCATCAAGGGGTGACTGTACTGTACTTGTGCCAAGACATGTTTCCCGTGGGTCGCTATGCTAAAAGTATTTCCCGCAATGCCCATTACATTGTGGCGTTCAAGAACCCCCGAGATCAATTAGGGGTACGCAATGTCATGCTTCAATCGTTTCCTACCACTTGGAAAGACACGTTGGAGACGTTTCATCAAGCCACCACACGACCGTATGGCTATTTGGTCTTGGATTTACACCCCGCCTCCTCCGATCAACAACGGCTGTTGAGTCACCTCTTAAAAGACGAAGGATGGACTCGCACCTATCAAAAACGACTATAAAGGCACCCTTTGAACAGGAAAAAAGAGAGAGCGACCATGGCCGATGATGATGATGACCGTCAACCTCCGCAATCGTACGATACCGTGGCCCCTGCGGGTGTGGGGGCGACCACCAGTAATCAAATGTCCCCAAGGGCCTTCCAAGATTTGTATATGACGGGAGACCAAGGCCTTCTCGACGTGGCCATGGAGGAAATTCACCCCGATGCCCTCCATGAGTTTTTATCAAGTCTCCCCTCCCCCAGGACAGTCGCCGGCTGGCCCGATGTAGATGGTGCGCCCCCTGTGCAGGCCTCTTCCCCTGCTGGGGTAGGAAGTCGAGCATCCCATTCACCCTCATTCCATAGCCCCCAGACCACCCCAGAGTCCCCGAGAAGTCCACCTGGTTGGCGAACAGCACCAAGTGGCCGGACAGCAGCGGGTGCCGGGGGTAATGGTAATGGACGTGGTGGTGGGCGTGGTGGTAGTGGTGGGCGTGGTGGTGGTGGGCGTGGTGGTGCTGGGGGTGGTGGAGGAGGTGCAGGTGGTGCTGGTGGTGCTGGTGGTGGTGGTGCTGGTGCTGGTGGTGGTGGTGCTGGTGGAGGAGGAGGTGGAGGAGGAGGTGGAGGAGGTGGTGGAGGAGGTGGTGGTGGAGGTGGTGGCCGTCGTGGTGGACGACGTGGTGGACGACGCGGACGACGACGACGACTTTTCCCCGGTTCACCTTTGACACCTGCCTCCAATCCAGCCAGCCTTCGAGGATCTTGGACGTCTGGGAGTCCCCCTCGTACCTTGCGTCAAGCAGATTTACAACGACGTTTACGGATGATGTTACAAGATCAAGAACAATTAGCCCAAGGACGTGAAATTGCTAATGTCACCATGACCAATAGCATTGTAACCAGTTATAAACAGGGAGGAGCACCGAGCGTACAAACCTCGTCGTCCCGGGTTTCGCCGTGAGGATGAAAACCGTCGTATCGTTATTGAATGGATCGAAACAGCATGGTATTCAATTCCCCCCAGAATTATTACAACGCATGGATTCCTTGTATGCCTTTTATCATCAACAATGGTGGTGTTATCGAAAAATGTTGAATCATTACAAGTGTATCAATGCCTTGTTCAATGGCATGGCATTACTCCTGATGGCCGCCGGCATGATTGCTGGACCCCTTTTGGAAAATAGTACGTTGGTGGCGTGTTTGGCGGCGGTGGGCACCGTGGTCAAAGGATGGAATGATTTTAAACAATACCGATTTAAAGTGACCATGAGTCGATTTGCGTTTACCACCTATGCCAAAGCCTTGACCGAATTGAAAACCCATGTCCGTGGTGTTCCCTTAGAGGATTTGGAACGATTTTTAATCAAGATGCAAACCTTGGATGATACCATTGTGGATTTCACCCCTCCGTTACCTAAACGATGTGTGCAAGATTACCACCGTCATTTTGTGTACCAACCCGTGGAAGCCCTATGCTATGTGGATGGATGTCCTCGTCCCTTGAGACCCAAAGATTATTGGATCGATAAAAAGCCGCTTCCTCCCAGTCCCACACTCTTAGAACCATGGCCGTCCAACGACGACGACGACGACGACGCAGAAAAAGGAAACAAAGAGGAGGGGCTTTAATACGCCGCAAACCCCGTTTGGTGGATAAAATTGCCCATGGTATGAGTATGTTTCTATCAGGTCCAGCACCTGGGTTTGGACTCGCTTTAGGCAAATTAGGCGGTCAAGCCTTGAAAGGCATTACCGATAATGTACAACATTACCGACAACGAGGTGGGGGTTGGTGGCAAGATTTCAAACGCAATACCCGTCAAGGCTATAAAGAGTCGCGAGACGTGATCAAACAAGACAAAGCCCTTCAACGTGTATTGATGAACCGTCCATGGTGAGGAGGAGAAGATTACGACGACGTCGTCAACGAGGCGGTTTTTTAAATCTATTGGTCCCCGCCATGGTAGGATTGGGGAAAGCCGTGGCCTTGGAAACGGATAAACGTATAAAACGCACGATTCAAAAAGCCAACCAACGGTATCGTCGTCGTCACCGATAAAGGATGCAACGTCTTCGACGTCAATTACCGTTTTTACGGTCCATGTTACAAGAAGCCAATGGTTCCAAACGTCAAGAGTTGTTACAACATGCCAATGCCGATCAAATCAATGCTGTGAGTGAATTGGTCTTGAACTTCTTAAAAAACAAGATTCCTGTGACCCCACCCATGCTGGCTAAACTTCAACCCTATAAAAAGGTACTACGTGATTTGGGACGTCGTCGACATTCCGTCAAAAAACGTCGTCAGTGGTTAGTTCAACAAAAAGGAAGCGGGTTGTTTCAAGGACTTCACGAGGTGTTATGTCAATGTGTTCGTTAAGGTGTCAAGACATGGAAAGACTCTTATTGGAAGCATAAATATCACCTGTTGTGACAACTGTCGTGCATTGGAAGACCATGGACGAGGTCTACATGATTCCCCATAATGACTTGGAACAACTCATTCAATATTACAAAGGAGAACTCACCGAAAATGCCTTGTTGAACAAAGCCGCGACGCTCGCCGCCCAAAAACATGTGTTATTAGCCAACCCCCAATTACCCCCAGCCTTGGTCAATGCTCAAACCAAACCATTGAGTCAAGAATTGACCAAGTTAACCAAACGCATTCGTCAATTTCCTGGCGGGGTGGGGGTTGGAGCGCCGGGTGGTCCGCCAGGTGAAGAAGAGGAAGAAGCCGGGGATTTGGTGACGGGACCCGTGGAACAATGGTTGAAGCGCATGATAAAAGGCAGCCCGTCGACTCCCAAACCTCCCATTACCCCTGCAACCAAGAAAGGCAAAGGAGCAGCCACTACCAGTAAGATTCCCATTGTCAAGAAAGGGAGCCCATCCACTAGTCGAGGGGATCTACAATCGCGTTTAGAAGCCGTGCGAGAACGTCGCAAGACTTGGGAAAAGCATTTAGCCGAAAGTGGTTTCACGAAAGGCAAAGGCAAAGGCAAAGGCAAAGGACCCGCCCGAGAAGTGGAACGATTGAAACCTTTACCCGGTTGGGAAGATTGGGCCAAAGGCAAAAAGTTACGACGTCGATTGGATTACGACGACAGTGACTAAAACATGCCCACCAAGAGGAGGAGAAGGGGACGGAAACGCCCTCAACGAGGAGGAGCCTTGGATGTCCAAAAATGGATCGCGAAAACTGGCAAAGAATTTCATTGGCCTGGCTATCAGTACATGGGGCCTGGCACCCATTTGGCCAAACGTCTGAAACGTGGGGATCCCGGGATCAATCGCTTGGACCAGATTGCTAAACAACACGACATTGATTACAGTCGTGCCAAGAATTTGCAAGATAAATGGAAAGCCGATACCAAGATGATCCAAGCCATTGATCGATTACCCGGCAAGAAAAACAAGACGGAACGGGTGGTCAAGAAAATTATGCAAGCCAAGAAACGTTTGAAATTGTAAACATTTAATGAACACATCCACATGTTAAAATAAAAACAATGAAAAATGCCACATGGGTTGGTTCTGCCGTCTGAAATAGGGAATACAATACGAGCATGAAGGTATCCAACTGGAATACGACAAGATCCACATGTTGTACTCCAGTTGGATACCTAAAAGGGTTACGCACCCTATCTAAAATGTTCTCCAAAATACTCAGATATAATGTTCAAGTCACTAAATCATACATCAAATCCACGCCCTCGTCGGATGACATGTCATGAACGAGGTCTTCAGGGGGCAGCAATGCCTCCACATCAAAGTCCTCCACATCGTTCATGGCCTGCTGCCAATCATCGGGTGACATGTCTTTCAACAAGTCCTGCAACAACGAAAGGTTCTCCCAATCAGGGGGTTCCACTACTTGCACGCTCCCCGAATCCAAATCAATGAGAGTATGAGAGTCCGCGGGCGGTACGTTTGTATTCACAGATTCCAGTGAGTCACAAAAGGCTTTCACATACGTCGCCACAGGAACGGATTTCAAATAATCCGTAAGGGGGATGGTCAGTTTCAAAGGTCCTAAAGCCTTCAATTTCTCTCGAGTTCTCTTTTTTTCATTGTTCGCCACATGCTTTTGGTACCGTTCCCGACGCTTTTTATTGTAACGCTTTTGGGTCTCCGCCACACGCTCTGGATGTCTTTCCCGGTAACGCCTTTGGGCCTCCGCCACACGCTCTGGATGTCTTTCCCGGTAACGCCTTTGGGCCTCCGCCACGCGGGCTCGATGGCTTTCCCGGTAGCGCTTATGGGACTCCGCCACACGGTCTGCATGCCTTTCCTGATAGCGCTTTCTGTTCTCCGCCTTTCGGGTTAGGCGACTTTCCCGGTAGAGCCTTTGGATCTCCGTTAGGAACTCTCGATGTGTTTCTCGGTACTTTTTTTTGGAGGCGGCCACTTTCTCTGGGTGTTCGGCCCGGTACCGTGCAGATTTGGCCATGTCGCGTGCTCGTTTAGCCCTGAGGACTGTCAGTTCGTACTCGTCGTCAGTGTCGTCGTCGTGGGGGTCATAGTCGTCGTCGTCGTCGTTGGTGTAGTCATCGTCGTCGTCGTCGCTTTGGCAGTAGTTCACGGGGGGTCTGTGACGGCGGCTGCGGGGACGGGTCTCTCTTTCGCGGGACATCGGGCGATGGTGGCGGTGCTGCGGGAGGTGTGGCAGGACGTTGAAACTCGTACCGCCAGTAGTTACAACAATAATCTAGCCCCTCGATGAACCAGTCACAGGTCATTTGAGGGTAACACAGCTGATGATAGGAACGCGCCTGTTCTGCTCGGCGTTTCTGCGCCTCTACTTTCTCCGGCTCAAGTTCCTTCAAACGTTCACCAAACTCGACAAAGCTTTCGTCGTTCAATAGCACCTCCCTCTTCACTTTCTCTAAGATCTCTTCCACTTCCAAATCTACTTCAAATTCTTCAAAGGCTTCCAATAGCTTCTCATGGCCAGAGTCCATTTTGAGATGACTCACCTCGAGGGTCGATCTGTTTTATAGTCTCTCATTCGTTCCCGTGATGCACCATGGATCCCAACTAGAGAGGGGGGAGGGGGGTCCCCCCACCTCGTCCCACCCCTCCCTAGGGCACCCCCTCTCAGGGGGGCACCCTGTTTAGTGATTGGCTCCTTCCCCTCCCACGTGACATTTTGGTTCTCCATAAAAACAGAGCCCCGATCTCCAGTGAGTTCATCTGATCATGTCCTCTCGCCAAGAGGAGGAGGAAGCGGGGCCCAGTGGCCTCGCTACACATGAGATGATGTCATTGCTTGGACTAGAGATGTCCGATTCAGAGCCAGAAGAAGAGACGACAGCAAATTCCCCTGATGAACCTTTGTTATGCACCGAAGACATGGCGGACAGTGATGAGAATTGTGAAGAGGCGTTGGATCGCTTCGAACGCCAACGTGCCTTTCAAACCCATCTCCTTCAACAAACTGGTGGAGGTTTGGATGCCAATACGGAGGGTGTCTTCGAGTTTGAACTCCAACCCTATGTCGACCGTTTGAGCAACCGTCTGGGAGTACGTGAACGTCATTTCAATACCCAGTTACGCCAAAGAGGTAACTTGATTCCAGGTCAAAACATTACTCAAGCTCTCCAAGAGGGGTTACGTCGCGCGGTGAATCAAGTGTTGACCACCACCACACCTGCCCTCCACGATCAAGATCGCCTCTACTTTACCATCGCATCCAATAGAATCCATAATAATTTTCAGGGCTGGGGATTACGAGCAGGAGAATGGCGTGAAGGCGGGGACCGTGTCCAGGCTTTGTTCCAACGTTTAGCACAAGCCCTCAACAGCAACGAACAATTTGAAATGGACGACTCCTTTCAAGTATCCATTACTCAAGTCCATCATGCCCCTCAAGGAACCGGCCGCCGACGCCAGGAGAGACCAGGACATCAACCTCTCCGAAATTTAATAGGCCAGAAACGTTCCATTATCGCTATTCAAAACAGGGATGAACTCTGCTGTGCTAGAGCCCTCGTCACCGCCAAAGCCCGGTTGGACAATCACCCGAAATACAACAGCATTCGCCAAGGAACTCAGCTCCAGAGACGTCTCGCTTGGGACCTCCATGACGAGGCCAACGTGCCCCTCGGCCCTTGTGGCTATGATGCCTTGACCCAATTCAGTACCACTCCTTCCCTGACCGGTTACCAGATCCTGTTGGTGGATGCCGACCGTTCTTTTCACATCACGACCTTTGGTCCCCTTCAAGACAAACAACTCATCCTGTTGCACGAGAAAGGCCATTATGATGTCATAACTCGTTTACCCGGATTTTTCGGGTCCAGTTATGTTTGTGCCCATTGTTGGAAACCCTATGAAAATGAGGGACGTCATCGATGCACCAAACAAAAAGGTCATTGCAGGGCCTGTTGCCAAAAAGAGTGCCCTGATTTCCTAGAGGCTTACCCTCGAGGCCAGAAAGCCACTCAACGTTGCCAACAATGTCATCGGGACTTTTTTGGAGACACCTGTTTCCAAATGCATCTCGTCAAGGACCACGCCGGCAAACCCGTGACCAACCTAGATTCCTCCGTCTGCTTTCGGCGACGTCGCTGTTCTTCCTGTGGCAAGCAGGAAGTAGGATTAGACAAGATTGAAAAACATCAATGTGGGTATATTGATTGCCCCTCCTGTCATGAATACGTGGACGGTGAAACCCATCGCTGTTTCATCCAAACAGCCACTCAAGACAAGAAGAAAAGAAAGAGGAAACGGTCTGGAGGACCACGCGCTAAACGTAGGGCGGGTGTGGATGCCACACCCGAGGAGGAGGAAGACGATGGGGAGGACAGCATACCACCCTTGCATGTCTTCTTTGACATTGAAGCCATGCAACCCCAGGAACAACACATCGCTAATCTCGTCGTGGCCGAAACCGAAGACGACGACCATCCCGTGTGTTTCCCTGGCAACCATTGCGTCCGAGATTTCCTGGAATGGTTGGATACCTTGACACTCAACGATACCCGTCAAGTCAATGTCCTGGCCCATAACTTCCAAGGGTACGATGGCTACTTTATCATTCATCAATACTATGGTGACAACCGAATCGTTCAACAGCTCCGGAACGGGTGTAAACTCTTGCAAGTCCAACATGACCGTATCCGCTTCATCGACTCATTGAGTTTCTTCCAGATGCCTCTGTCCGCGTTTCCCAAAACCTTTGGATTGACAGATGCCTGCAAAGGGTACTTCCCCCACAAGTTCAATCATCCAGACCATCAAAACTACGTAGGACCCTTCCCGGCCCTCGATTACTACATGCCCGAAACCATGGCACCCGAAGACAAGCAAGCCTTGGAAACCTGGCATCAAGACCAACGCGACAAAGTCTTTGACTTCCGCAAAGAACTGCTCGACTACTGCAAATCCGATGTAAAACTCTTGAAAGAAGGATGCTTGACATTCAAACGATTGTTTGAAACGCTGACGGGCTTCAACCCCTTCGACCACATCACCATTGCCTCTGCTTGTAACCGCGATTTACGGATGAATCGCATGATCCCCAACAGCATTGCCAGTGAACCCGTCCGAGGATGGCGCAATCACATCAACCAATCCCGAGCGGGTCGTGAGTGGTTAACCTGGTGCGATAACCAACGGCGTGAGCAAGTCCTGCAGCAACAGTTGTTCAATCGACCGCATCCCAATCAGTGTTATTTCGTTCAACATGTGGGCAATGGTGGCGAGTATCGCATCCCCGGCACCGACTTCCATGTCGACGGTTTCGATTTCACTACCAACACCGTCTACGAATTTCATGGGTGTTTCTGGCACGGATGTCCTCGCTGTTACCCCATTCGTCACCAAAGCCATCTCCGCCACTATGATCGAACCATGCAAGATGTCTACGAGACCACCCAACAAAGGACCCAACAGTTAAGAGAGCTCGGATACCATGTCATAGAAATGTGGGAATGTGATTGGTCCCGTCTCAAAGACACCTCCCCCGGCATCCGTACGTTTGTGGCTACCCTTCAATTCACAGAACCCTTGAATCCACGCGACGCTTTCTGCGGGGGTCGTACCAATGCCGTGAAACTGTACCATCGCGTGACGCCCGGTCAACAAATACATTACATCGATGTGACCTCCTTGTACCCCTGGGTGAAAAAGACCTGTGTTTACCCCAAAGGCCACCCTTCATTTATCTCCAACCCTCAACGCACCGACATCAGCCCCTACTTTGGACTGATCAAATGCAAAATCCTTCCTCCCCGTCACCTCTACCATCCTGTTCTCCCCTACCGTCATGAGGGAAAACTCCTTTTTCCTCTCTGTGCTGCCTGTGTGGAACAAGAGATGCCCAAAAGACCATTAGAGAGATGCGCAGAATGTGTGCACACGGACGAACAGCGAGCCCTGACTGGAACATGGTGTAGTCCAGAATTAAACAAAGCCGTCGAGCTCGGGTACGAAGTCCTGTACATCTATGAGGTTTGCCATTTTTACGCAACGTGTGAAGGACTGTTC